>KE646964.1:0-23583 GCA_000447185.1 Vairimorpha apis BRL 01 | reverse complement strand
ATAAATCTGAATTTTTAAATATAATATTTAATTAAATTTTATGTCAAACAAAAAAATTTTTTGTTATCTATTTTTTTATTGAATTTAATATAAAATAATTTTTTTAACAAAATTAAAAATTTGATTTGAAAATATATATTATGCGTATAAAAATTCATATATAAACTTTATACTATAAACCTTTTTATAAATTAACTTTCTAGTATTTAAAACATCATTTCTATTTTTTTTACAATTTTTTGTTTTGTACATTTAAGTTTTTTGATTAAAGGAGTTTAATTTATTAAATTAAATATGTGCATTTATTGGTTATTTATAAGGAGTAGATGTTATAAATTTAAACAATTTTATAGTCAAAAATGGACGAAGACAAAAAAATAAATAAAAGAAGAAAAAGTATAATGATTATTGATAAGAAAGGAAAAGCAAGGGAAGTTTTAAGAGAAGGAGGTTCGAGCCATTCATCTACTCTAATTGAAAGTTTAACAAAACGAAATTCAAATATTAAAGAAGATGATAATGACAATGTATCAAATTTGTCAGATCAAAAATTGACCGATGTTACAAATATTGAAAAAAATGCAATGTCTGATATTTCAGATAATTACGGTACTAATGTTTCTCAAAATTCAGATGAAAAGGAACATGTTAATATTATTAATGTTACAACAGAAAAATCAAATATTGATTCAAATAAAGAAAATAAAATAACTGATTCAGATAATGATAATGAACCTAAAGAAAGCTTTTTGAATGATGATCATTTTAATAATGAAAAAGACAAAAATGAACGTTCAGAATATGTTGAAGAAACTAATATAAAAAATAAAGAAGATAGTATGAGAAATGCAAAAATAGCTGCTGGTATAGGTACTGGAGCTGCTGCTGCCGCTGGTGCAGGTGTAATTTTAGGTAAATCAAAAAATGAAGAAGAAAAACACGTTACATTTAATGAAGAAAATAATCAAGAATATAATATATCTAAAGATTCAAATAAATCTTTACCTTTATCAGATTCTGAAAAGACAACAGGAAAAACTAAACCTTCATCACAAGATAATTTAGTATCAACCATTGTGCCTCAAAAAATCCCTTCTGAGAATTTACCTTCCGATAGCGAATTGCTTAAAGAAAGAGATAATGATAATGTAGAAGCTGAAGGTCATTTTTATAAAAGAAGAAGAATTTTTGCGTGTTTTTGGCATGAAAAATATTTTGTTTTAACTAAAGAAGGAATTTTGAAATATCATAAAGCAAATGGTACAAAATATCCAAAAGGAAATTGGAATATTAAAAATACTACTAGAATACATGAAGTATTCATGGGAACAGAAAGTCATCCTTATAGAATTGCTTTAATGAATCCAGATGAAAATCTTTTGTTTGGATATGATGATGCAGATTCAAGAGAATATTGGTTTAGATATTTTTCAAAATTTATTACCAATTAAGTTTTATTAAATAAGTTTTATTATATATACATGTAATCTTTTCTTTATTAACTTTTCACAAAATTAAAAATAATAATTTTTTGTTTTTAACACCATCAATAAATTTTTTAATAATAAAAATTATTCTAATTCTATAAAATATAGATTTATCTCATGTATATTTTAAAACATTTTATTTTTTTGATTAAATAGTAAATAAAAAAATTATATGATATTTTAACAAAAAACTATTAAGTACAACTATAATGTTTTATTAAACAAAAGAAATACAACTAAATGTAAAAAAGAAAATAATTTCAGTAAATTTAATATATAAACATTCACCTAAAAACTCAACACAAAATTGACATATTTCAAGTAGCTTTTTTAAATAAATTAATTTTTTATCAGTCTGAGATCATAATTTCCATAATTTTATAAAAAAACTTATTTATCTGATTTTTTTCAAAACTAATTTCATCATTAAAAATTCCTAATTCTTCAATATTATCTGAATGTATTAGCTGATAAACAAACATATCGTCTTCAGGCATTAATTCAAAATGTATATATCTATTATTTTTATCTATGGTATACTTTACAACATATTTATCATCTGATTGTGTAATGTTTAATCCTAATAAATTGTTATAAGGGTTTGAATTCCTTAAAAATTCATTTTCCTCAGTTAAACTTTCAATTAATTCCTTTTCTGTGTTTTTTATTTCATCATCGACATCTTCAAGATTAGATTTTTTTTGTTCTGCGGAATCCTTTTTAATAACATTTTTTGTTTTGAGTGGTGTTTTCGCACTACGTTTAGGTGTTTTAAAAGTTAATCTCTTTTTTGGAGTTTTCATGCCCTTAAAAATGTGTAAAAATATATGTTTATATGATCTAGCAAACTTAAATACATAAAGGATAAATAATATTATAAAAATATAATACATTTTTCACTTATATCAAATTAAGATAAAAGAAGCAATTTTATTTTTTTCATATTGAAAAAAATGTTTCATTTGTAACCTTAAGCAAAGTTTTATGCAAGTTTAAATTATTTATAACAAGTATCATTTTAAATTTTTTTTCATACATTATAGGTCAATTAATTAAAAGTAATTAATATTTTAAACTGATGGTTTTGACACATTTTTGTTTTTTTATGTGTAAAAAGATGAGTAAAAATTAATTTTTTTAATAAATCTTACAAAGATACATATTTTTTTATTTATAAAATAATTTTATACAAAAATTATTGTATCAAATTTTTACATGTAACTATTTCAAAAATTATATAAGTTATTTTATTTTTTATTTTTAATATTGTATTAAATGTGACAATTATTTTTGTGAAAAATGAAAGTGTGTATATAAAATACAATATTAGTATACTTGAAAATATCATATCGTATTAAATAATTTATACTATAATATATCTAAAATAAATTATTTACAAAAGATGCTAAATTTAGATTTATTTTACAATAATAATCTTAAAAACAATTTAATCATTACAGTTTGATCGTTTAACATTTAAAAAAAAATTCTTATTTAGCAAAAGTTATCGCTTATTTATATGAAATATTATTACAAAATAATAATTATAATTTAAACTATAAATTAATTAATATATAAATGTGTGTAAAAAATTCTAATTTATTTTAAAAATATAAAATTCATGATTTTGCAATTTATACACAAAATTTATATCATTGTTTGTTTAATAATTCTTATAAATTATTTTTCTGTTTTATTTTCTAAAAATTTTAAATAATTCTTATAAATTTATTTTAATGTTATATTTTATAAAAATCTTATATAATTCTAATATTTTATATAATTTAATATTTTTATAAAAAACAATTATAAAATTATTTTCTATAAATTTATGCTCTTAATATATTAATTTAAATCATAAATTTTAAAAACTATTCTTGATTTTTTCAAAAAATTAAAAATTCCAATTGTTAAAGACAAAAATTTTTGTTTAATTTTTAGTTTCTTGTATATCCATCAATAGAAACAATTTTCTTTAGTATACTAGATACGTTTTCAATTGCGTTTTTAACGTGTTCAAACATTATGTAAAAAAGTAATATGTTTTCAAATAATCAAAAAATTATTTGATGTAAAATATTAAATTTTTTATTCTGTATTTAAATCTCGAATATATTTGCTATTGTATTTTGTAATTGATGACCTAAATCATAACAAATGAAATAACTTCAATTTTATATTAATAAATTTGTTTTAATTCTAATAATATATTTTAATTTCATTGTTATTAACTCAATTTTCTTTGTTCTCCCTTTTCTAATGATGTTAGTTATTTGTGCTTCTTTTTCTTTTTTTAACAAGGGAAATAATTTTTTAAAAATTATTTAATACAAAATTTTTCTGGTTTTTAAAATTAATATTTACATAAATATGAATTCTTATTCTTCCTTTATGATCAATCTTTTATTACTTAATGTTTTTCTATAGAGTGGATGCTTATTTGCAATATATATTTAAGATTACTTAAAGTTATATTTAAATATTAAAAAATTTGTAAAGATTTTTATTAAAATTTTAAACGAAGTGTAATTTAATAAAAAAAATTGTTATTTTGTTTATAAAATATTCTTAATAAGATTTACTATAAAAGTATTCTAGAATTAATATACATTGATTATAAAATAAATAAAAGTTAATAAATTTTAAATATTTTTCTCTGCATCATACAAATCGATATTTTAAAAAAAAGCTACAATAAATCATTTTGTAACTAAAATAAAATTTATCACATCTTGTTTTGTTGACTTTTATTATTAAAAAGATTGCACAAAATTTTAAATTTTTTTAAAATATTATACATATTTCTTTATGATTACTTATATGAAATATAATTGTATAATATCACTTATTCATTTAAGAATTATAAATTAACAATAAAATTGATTATTAAAATTCATTAAGATCAAAACAAATTATATATCAATTATTAAAAAATTTATTATTTTTAAGATTTATTAAAATATAAACAAAAATATATAATTTATCATATTATAAACAAAAAAATAAACTTTTAAACAGAACAACTTTATTTTATTACATTATCATAATAAAAATATTATTTAATTTATCGAGAAAATAATCTTTAACTTATTTTAAATGAAAAATATTATCAAATAAATAAATTTGAAGTTAATATCCCTAATGACAAATATAATTTTAATTGGTCCACCTGGTAGCGGAAAAGGTTATATTTCTAACCGAATTATTAAAGATCACAATAAAATTAATCATATAAGCACAGGAATTATATTAAGAGAGTGTGATGATGAGGAGATACAAAAAAACTTAAACAAGGACAAATGGTATCAGATGATCTTATAATAAGAATTATAAATAGTAAAATTAAAAATAGTTCTTCTGTTTTATTATTAGATGGTTTCCCACGTAATTTAGAACAAGCTAAATCTTTGGATATACATTATGTTAAAATTGTTATTGTTTTAAAAGTTGATGATAATATTTGTTTAGAACGAATAATCAATCGACAAGATAATCGTGAAGATGATACTGATAAAAGCATTATTAAAAAAAGAATTCAGATGTATCATGATATAACTAAACCTGTTATAGATTTTTATAAAGACAAAACAACAGTTTGTTTTGTAAATGGAAATGAAAATAAAGAAAATGTTTATAAACAAATACAAGATATTTTGTATGAAAATAAAATCTAATTTGTCATAACTTTGTAATAAAGTATTTTCTTTTATTTATTTAAACTTAAAAAAAATATAATTTTTTTCATTTTTTAAGTTGTAAAATTGTATTTAGAAATTTTATTTTATAACAATAATAAAGTATTAATAATTTTTTAAAATCATAAGTAAATTTTTTTATAAAAATATTTAAAAAAATTAAATTATTAAAGAGAACATACCCTTATTTTTTTGTATTTACTATGCTTATTTATAAAAAAATAAATATTTAAACTTTTTTCTAAGTAGAAAATATGGATTTAAAAAAACCAATAAGATCAGAAGCCATTCAGTACAAGAAATTATGGAGAATGATCAGGCGGAGATTCGAGTTGATACTCGATTGGTTACTGACATTAAAGTCAGCCATAATAAGCCCGATATCATGGTAATAGACAAAAAAACAGGGAAATTCTTATAGTAGAGGTTGGAATAACCAATCAGGATCGACTTTCATTAGTCGAAAATGAAAAACTTAGGAAATGTGACCTACTTGCAAATGAACTTGGTATAATACATAAGTGTAAGACAAGGATAGTATCATATGTGATGACATGGGACGGTGTGGTGAATAAATACCACAAAAGACACATTAAAGAGCTCGAAATCCAACCAAACTTCTAGGCATATATACAGTCATTAGTTCTAAAGAAAACTTTAGAGTCTATCTCTCTAGAGCGAAGACGAGGACACGATTGGAGTGAAGCTGGAGAGGATGAGATAGGAGGTGCAGTTGAGAAACTATTAATACGAATACCATATAAAGTTAATATTATTGAGGAGGCGAAACCAAAACGCTTTGAAAACAAAATGTCCTTCAATGATAAGAGTAAAGAAAAACATGGTGAGAAACAAATAGTAAATCTCAATGGTAAAAATATTAATGTCAATTAAACAAAAATGAATCAGGTGAATATTTTAACCCAATAAATTATATTCATAATTTAAACTTTTTTTAAAAATTTTGTCAGAGATAAATTTTAAATGTATAAAAGATATAATTTTTACTTTTGTGGTTCTAAATTAAATATTAAAATTATAATTTATTGTATAAAAATACGTAAATTTTTTTAATTATAACTAATGTATGTTAAAAACTAAAATTTTGGTTATTTTTAAAAAAAATGTAAATTTATGATATTCAAATAAATTGTTCTAAAAAAGTATTTAAATTTACTAATTAAATATTGTTCTTAATATATTAAAATAAAAGTTAAAATTTATATTTTTAAAAAATTATATTTCGTGCATATTATTTTTTTGAAATTTAAATTTTTTAGTAAATAAAGTTTTATCTGTTTATTAATTTATATAAATACTAATATGTTTATGTATGAGTATTTAACATTTTAAAACAAAATTTTAGATATTAATTTTTATAAAATATTTTTAAGTTTTATATATATGACCCTTTTGTACAATTAATATAAATAATAATTATAATTTATTATTTAACAAAAACAAAAATCTAGATTAAATTATTAAATACTTTTTAATATACCTAAATTACTGATTTACAACACTATTCCACTTTCAGGTTAAAAATTAAAGATTTACTTTTTAAATTAAAAATATATATTTTCAAGATTAATTAAAATGATGAAAAAATTTAAACAATGTATAAATAAAAATTTAGTAGAATCTATTCTGTTTAATTGATCAAAACAAATATGCAAATACAATATTTAAAAAAATAAATTTACTTTATTTTTGTAAAACTTTTTTTTAAACATTAAATTTGATTCAAAAATTAAAATATTTAAGAGTTATTTATTAAAATAAACACAAAAAAACAAAAAATATTTTTTTAACTTATATCATTAAATTTCACCATTTTAATATTTATAATATATGGCATAATATATTTCTAATTATTTTGATTGTACAAATATGGTTTTATCATTTTCAGCTTTTCCCACTCTTTTTTTAATATATCACTACGTATTTCTCTATATTCTAACAAGCAATTGAAATTTTCTTCATCATTTTCATAGAATATATGTAAGTTAACATATTCTAATAATTTACTGTATTTGTCCTTTGTGCAACACACATTAACTATTGTTTCTTGTATATCTTTTTCATATACTAGCATTCTGTTTAAATTATTATTTTTATTTTCTAATTTTTTATTTTTAAATCATAAAACTGTATTTCATTTATTAATTGTAATTGTTTATTAATTATTTCATTATAAAGATCGAATTCTACATCTTCACAAACTAGGTCGGTTTTTTTACGTTCATATTTTAAAGATATAGGAAAATTTAATATATTCCTTAAAACAAAATTCTTAAAAATAAACATATTTTTTTACACATATCATGCATAATTTGTGAATCATTTTTTAATTCAGTTAAAAAAACTGTAGTTATTTCTGTGTCTAACTCATTTACAAAATTAACTGGAATAAATTCAAAAAATTCTATTAAATCTTCCATAAGGGTAAAATTTATGCTTTTAAAAATAGTAATAATGTTTTGTTAATAAAACAATCCAAATTTCAAATTTAATAAAAGATTATTTCTAATTAAATTTGATAAGAAAATAATATTAAATAAGTTTATTGCGTTATTATTATTTATTAGTATTTTCAACTTGTAAAATATTTAATAAAATTTTATGGTTTACTTAATCGCTTAAACTATCTTGAGGTCTTATAAACTTGGTATAAGTTTAACTTTACAAATAAGTTACTTTGTAAGATTAATTATAAAGACGTTAAATTATTAAAATTTGTTTATTAAAATTTTATTTCTCTTTAAATAATTTTAACCTTTAAAAAGATATGTGATATTTATTTTTAAAAAATTTTATTTTTGAAAAGGATAAGTACAATTTTGTATATTTTAATATTAATCAAAAATAATAATAATAATAATAATAAATTATATCTAATCTTTATAAATATATTTAATAAGATATAGTGTTATTTCAATAATTAATATATCATCACGAATAGATATAGGACGATTTTTGAAAATACATAAATCCTCCTTTTCTTCCTCCTTAACCATCTGTTCATCTTCAATTATGTGTTTTACTTTTCTGGCTTCTATAAAAAAATTCTCTATAATCATTTTAAGCACTCTGACTTGAATATATGACTGTGTAAGGCTGTTTTTATTCATTACGTTACTATATTATTTGCTTAAAGTTGTTACTATTCCCTATCATGTCATCATATATGGTATTATTTTCGTTTTGTATAGATGCTTTGAGCTCAATGATTAGCAAACAGATCATACTTATGTTTCTTTTCTGTATCTAATAGAAATATTATCATTTAAAAATAATATTTAAGAACATAAAATAGATTAAATTTTCAGATTTATTTCATTTTCAAATATTTAATAAGCAATTAAAAAAACAATAATTAAATATTTTTATTATTATTTTAAAAAAATAATTTATTTTTAATTTTTTAATTTTTTAATTTTTTAAATTGTTTTAATTTATTTTCATACTTATACAAAATATTTTATTTCAATAATATTTTAAAGATTTTTGTTTAAATAAATATAATTATATATTTTATATATTTAAATAGAAAAAATAAATAAAAATCTAAATGTTTTTTCATGATAATCTTCATAAATTATATTATTCTTTAATAAATTTTGAATTTTTTTTATTTTACATTAAAACAAAATGATAAAAAGTGTTAATTTAAATTTTTTAATAACATTTTATTAAACAAAATAACCGAATGTTAAAAAAATAAAAAATTACAAATATTACATTATCTTATAAATATAGTTTATTTTATTACAAATACTTAAACAAAAAAATTTTCAAACAAAAACTATAAGAAAAATAAATTTTTTTTATAAATACAAAATATAATGTGTTTATTATTCAAAAGCTTTCCCTCTGTGCTCTATCCTGATAAACATCACATTGTCTATTAATTTCAGGATCTTGTCTTGATTCCCAATTTCTATAAGTTTTAGAGGTTTTTTCTTGACTGTAACCACCATATTGTCGATATCCAGGATCACTTCCTCCACATGAAAATACTTTACTAACTAAAAAAATATAAAATAAAAAAATCTTTGAATACATAATAAAATGATTTTTAGAAATTAAATCATTTTAGATATAGTTTAACGAATAAAAATTTATAAAACTTATCAATAATAATAAAGGATCTAATTTTATTTAAATAATATATTATTTTAAAATATGCATATTTTTTTAACAAAGTTTTAACTAAAAATTGAAAACGTTTATTATAAATGTATTATAATTGATTTTAATATGAAATTATATATTTTTTCTCTTTATTTTAATATGTAAATAATTATTGTACTTTAAATTAAGAATTAAAACACATTAAAAATTAAAAATATATAATTAAGATGAGGTTAAATAATTATCATATTGTTAATTTTATTATTTAACTTATAATTTTTATATATCGGTTAATATATTATAAATTTTTTTATTTCCTAGAGTAATAAAAATACATAAAAGTTAAACAAACTACCACAATAAGCAAACAAGCTGAGAATATGAGGAACATGCCAACGCACCATAAAAATATAAATAAAAACAAATGTGTACGAACTACGTCTCTTGTTGAGAGTTACCTAAGCTTTGGAGATTTTCCACAAGACTTTACAACTTATGGGTTTATATTATTTAAATTTTTTTGTATTTAAATAGCAAATAAAAATTCTTATAATAAAAAGATTAGTTTTTATATTATTTGTTATATGAAATTTGAAAAATAAAATTAACCAATTTAAATATGATTAAAATTATTTATTATGAACTAAAATAATAATTTCTCATTTAACATATAATAAATAATACATTTATTTATAGGTAAAAAATTATTTTTTAACTATAAAAAAATATTATAAAAATGTAAATTTCGAAATTTTTTTATAAATGGAAATGACTTTAATATATATGTGAATCATATTAATATTTTTAAAAATTTTATAACAATTTTTATAAATAAAATCAAAAAACATAATAAAAAATATAATTTTGATACATCTATACAGAGATTAGATGATTTTCTTTAATCATGTTTACTCAATTTAAAAAATTAATAGCATATTAAATAAATTTCTTTCTAATATATTATGTATGAACAAAATTAATTTTTTGAACAGTTTTATAGAGTATAATTTTAGTTTTTATATTTTATATATATTAATCATATATTTTTATAAAAATATAATAATTACTTTTAAGTGAAAATATTAAGATATCAATATTAGATATAAATTATTAAAATATTTATTTTATTTGGTCAATATAAAATGTATAAATTTAATTATTTCCTCCTAAACATATTTACAATAATATTATGAAAATTAAAATTAATTCAAATATTATATTTAAAAATTTTTTATATTTACATCATTATTTTGTTATAAAGTAGATATAATTGTAAAAATTAATATCAGTAACTAATTTTTTTAAAAGATAAAAATATTAAAACAAAAAGCTTTTATTGCATAAGTTTATGTCAAAATCATTTACCAGAATCTTTAGCAGGAGTGTTTGCTTGGTCTTCATCTTTTTTAGGATCAGTTCCGCCACAACAATTGACATTTAATATAAATGCAGCGATACATAAAATGTTCTTAGAATTCATATATTGTACTTTTTTCAACTTAAATATTTGTTTAATTTAAAATGTACCAATACAAAAATTTAATGATGTAATACAATGTAAAATATTCAATTATCAATTAGGGAATATAAAAAAGAAAACAATTGATTTAAAACATAAATTGATATTTTTAAATTATTACATAAGTTTTTTTCTTCACTAAAATTATTATTAATAAAAAAATGATATCAATTATAATCCAATTATCAAAAATTAAACTTTATTATTTGTTTATTTTTATAAAATATTTAAAGCTAATCAAAATTATATTGACTTTTAAAGAAACTAATAATTATTAAAACTTGTTATTATTTTAATGTTTTTAAAAAATATTTTTGCAAAAATAATAAAATTTAACTCATATTTTCAACTATTTTAATCATTATAAAATTTATTTGACTGTGTATCTATATATTGTTTTTTTGTTATAAAAATAATCAAATTTTTATAAAAATGAAAAAGAAAATATAAAAAAATGAAATTGATAATTTTAAAAATAAAAAATAATGTAAATCATAAATTAAAGTTAATAATTATTACTGAAGGTTAGTTTATGCATTAAATAAAATAAATTAAAATAGTACTTTAATATTTTTAGACAATATATTAAAAACATATAGGAGATAAAAATTATCAAGAATAAAAAAAGTATTTTTTCATTTGATTTAACTACTTTTTTGAAAATTTTATTATAGTATTATGTTAAAATATGATAAAATAAATTAAAATTTGATTAGTGTATATTAATTATGTTTAGTATATAAAAAATTTACTTATAGTATTAATAAAAAAATATATCATCATTGTAATCTTTTCTATAACTTTTTAATTTAAAAAAAATTAAACTTATTGAAATATGTACTTTAGTTTTTTAAATTTGACTAGTTTTTATTTATTAAAAATTTAAGCAGTTAAAAAAATAAAATTTCTGTTAAAATTATTATATTGCTATATTTTTATGTATTAATGTATTTTTAAAAAGTTTTATTTGATATTATATATATATTTTTTTATATTCTAATTTATAATAAACACTAAATTAATATATTTTTTAAATATAGATTTTATTAAAAATAAATTATTATAGTTATTAAACCTTAGCAAATATGTAAAAATTTATTTTTTTTAAAAAACTTAATTAAAATTGTTTTTTATGTTAGTAATTTAATAATCTCATTTAATATTTTTGGTATTGGCTTTGAACAAACATTAATTTGCTGATCTGACGCATTGGTTTCTGATATCCAGTCTCCTCTTCTGTATTCTATAAAAATTCTCAAAAGTCTAATTTAGAGTTAATATAATAAACGCATTAATAGGTCGGAGATATCAAGTTCTCTTATGTGTTTAGAGTGATATTTGTTCACTGTACTATCCTATATTATTAGTTTTAAGATAATTTTTTTCTTACATTCATTTAACAAGGCCAATTTTGTTTGTACATTAATCATAATTCATTAGTTTTTCTGAATCGCCTTGTTTTAAATTTCCAAGTAATTACCTTTTATTTTCAAATAAGTAATTTTTTCTTCCATTTGTCGATGTTAAATATCTTTAGTTGTTATATCTTAAAAAATTAGAATGATAATTAAAAAAATACTTTTCATTTAATCATAATTTTATAAGAATTCATTTGTATATTCTTTGAAAATTTACCAAATACACTAACAAAAAGTATTGTTTAAAGGATTTATAATTAAAAATAAAATTTTTAAAACTAAATTATTTGATGTTAATGTGATGTAAATAATAACTTGTTATTTTTTGTCTATAAAAAAAAGTTTTTTTTAAATCTTTAAATAAAATTTATAGTAAATACATAAATTATCTATAATTATTTATATATATAACATTAGATAGATTTATTTTCCCTACATTTTTTAACAATTATTTTTATACTTTCAGTATTATAAAATTTATATGAATTATTTTAAACAAAATCAAATAATTTATAGTATATATAAATTATAAAATTAAAATAATTTATTAATATATAATTATTTGTATATACTTCAGTTAATACGTTATTTTATTTATTGTATTAATATCAATTTTTTTAAATTAATGCTACAATAATTAGATGAATTATATTTCGTCTTTAAAAAAAGATTAAAACAAAAAATTTATATATAAAATTATAATTATAAATTTTTTTAGCATATTGTTTTTAAAATTGTAAAAAAAATAAAATAAAATACATGGAATATTTTTATTGCCTAATTTTCAATTTTCTGTTCCTTCTGTCAATTGCGGACTCATTTTTGCACCAGAACTTTCACCTTCTTCTTTTTTTGGATCAGTGCCACCACAACCATAAACACTAAGCATCATTGCAAACAAACATATAATTTTTTTTGAGAACATGTAATAGTAATTTTTTTTATATTTATATTTTTTTACACCACATACATTAATTATAAATGATTGACATTTTGAATTATGACATAATAAAAAAATGAAGTAAATTTTAAATAGTATTATCTTTAATTTATGTTTATATATCAATACAAATCAATAAAAATATATTTTTATGACTTTTACATATAAAATTCAAAAAAATTTATTAGTTTTAAGAATTATTTGACATTTATAACAAAATTTTATTATATTTTTAAAAATTTATTATACTGCAGCTTAATTTAATTGTTAATATATTTTTTATACCTATTAATTAAAATTTTTTAATCTTAAAAATTTAAATTTTTTTTTAGATAGTTTTACATTTCAATCAAAAAATATTTAAAATTATAAATATTTTTGTAAAGAAATTTTTTTTCGATTTTTAAATAAAAAATTTACACATTAGATTATAATTTTATCTTTACTTAAACTAACTTATACTTTGTATACAATACATTGACAATTAATTATATAAAATATTTATAAATTTTTTTTCAATATAAAAAGAATTCCTTTTAAAATACAATATAAAAGATTATTGTTTTATTTAATATTTAAAAAAATATTTTGTAAATATATTAAACAATCATATGTATAATTTTTGAACGATCTATTGTTTCTAAAAAAATTTAACAAATAATTTTTTTTTATAAAAAATATCTTTATAATAATTTAAAAGAAAAATATTTTAATATGATATATATTGTAATAGGTTTCATTTTTCCAATCCTAAAGTTCCAATTTTTGATCATTGTTGCTAATCATTTCTTTTAACTTTGAGCCAATCAAAGTATTAGGCCTACTGATGAACCTATTATTTTATTTTCGAACAAATCATAACTCTCAGCAGTATGGAAGCTTTAATTTATCAATATATTCACTGTCTCTTTCTCTCTAGTTATTTATTGATCTTATCCTCGTCTTCGGTACAAAAAAATAGACTCTATTATCTTTTTCAATACATTGATTTCATACAAGCTATTAATATTGGATGAATTCCAAGTTCTCAAATGTACTTCATGTTAAATTTTGTCACTTAATAATATCAATTTAATAATAAGAAAATCTTATTTTTTAATTTTTTATTCTTTATTAATGATTGTAGATCCTGGTTGGTTATGCCGATTTTGACAATGATGATTTTCATTTTATCCAAAACGAGTATATCTGGCTTGTTGTGTGTAACTTTATTATCAGTGATTATTTTTATCCACTTAAATTGCGTTTGCTTGATAATTTTTCATAATCTCTTTATTGAGTAGCTCATTATTTTCATAGTCTTTTTTAAGCCATACTTGATAAACAGTAGAAGGTGTACTTATCTACAATTTCATTATGTCTTTGACATAATAGTTATTCTGCATGTGATCACATTTATTGGCAGATTATCGACAGTTTTTCTATGTTTTTTACAATGGTCGCAGATTGCCTCTTATTTATAGAACATATTTCTATCTTAAATAATTTAAATATTTAAATTTTTATATTTTTTTAAATGATAGATTTATTATTAGGTTATAATTACTATAACATTATTGAATAATTTTTTATATTTTTTTAAAGATAATAATAAAAAGTAAATTTTAAATAGAAATTATTTTAATGATTAGTAATTTAAATGTTGATTTTTTCTTAAAGATCAAATATTTTAAATTTAACATAAACTAACATGTAATAGAATATTTGTTAGATGTGTTAATTTTTTTAAAAAATTTTGAATTAAACAAGAGATGGTAACTTTAACATTTTTTACAGTTTTTAAGTTTTATTAATATTTTGATTTTTTTAAAACTCAATTTTAAATTATTAAAATATTAACAAAAAATTTAAAACCATAATTATATGCAAAAATAAAAATTAAAATTTAATTACAATAAAATTATTAAAATCTGAAGGTTATTTTGAGTAAAAAACTTATTTTTTGTGTAAAGTATATTATTTATAATATAACTATTTAAATAAAAAATTTATATTCGTTTCTAAAGATTTTAAAAATTATTTTTAATATTATAATTAAATTATTTTGTATGTATTTTTAATTGTAAATTAAATGAAATTTTATTACATAACATATTCTTTACTAAATTTTAGTTGTACTTTATATTTACTATGTGAACTATTTATGTAAAATAAGTTTAGTATTTATAAATACAAATATTATATATATTTAACAACATTTTATATTTTGTTAATTTTTAAATAAATCATATACAGCTATTAAATAGTTTTGCATTTTTTTAAATTTTATCAACATGTAAGAAAGTATAAATTTAATTTATTTTTCAAAATAAGTTAGTAAAGTCACCTTTATAAAAATATTTTTTTAACAAAATATATAATTTTCGATTAATAGATATTTATAAGCTACAAATAATAAAAAATAGCTATTATTTTTTTTAGAAAAATTTTTTTATTACAAATTCTAAATATTTTTTAATATAAAAAAATCCTCACGATTTTTTCAACTTCAACATCTTGTGTATTAAATCCTTGAGAACAATTTTATTAATTTTTTATTATTTTAATAAATTTTTTTATTTTCAAATTTAATTACAAACTTTAGAGATTATACAAGAATCACCTTTGTAATATTAGAATATAAATCAATACAAATATTAATATTAAATTACAATTATTTATAAAATCAAAAATTTAAGAAATTGGAAGTCAGTTTTTATGCAAGCTCATCAGTCATCAGTCTGGGGCGGCAAGAATCATCATTCTTCGGGGGTCAAAAAATTTTTTTTTTATAGTAAACCAAATTATTGACATGTGCAAAAAATTTTATTATATAAAATAAAAACAAATTTCTGATTTATATGTAAACTATAACAAAAAAATTTTATAACACTTTTAAATTTTTGTTTATCATATTATTTTTTTTTGACAAAATTACTGA
Organism: Vairimorpha apis BRL 01; assembly: GCA_000447185.1. Classification (NCBI taxonomy): domain Eukaryota; kingdom Fungi; phylum Microsporidia; family Nosematidae; genus Vairimorpha; species Vairimorpha apis. The sequence continues at coordinate 7,470 of KE646964.1, read as the reverse complement.
GGTTAATAAAAATTTGATTTTTTATCTAAAATAGTGAAAAAAAATTTTAAAAATTTTAATATAATACATAATGTCCTAATAGATAAGAGTATAAAAGTGATGAAATTAAATGTTTGAATTTTTATGGTTTAATGGCTGTATAAAAATTTATATTTTATTTTAACCTAATATACGTAAAAATAATTTCATATTGTTATTATGATAAAAAAGATAATTTTACATAAAAATAAACTTAAAAACATTAAAAATATTTTTTTTGAAATCTAAATGTTTCTTATAGTTTTTATCAAATGTATTAATATTAGATAAAGGCTGATATTGTTAGCATTTCGATTTTTTATTCTTCCTATATATTTTTTTTCTTTGTTTGTAATGTATTAATTTCTGAGAGATGCAAAAAATAAAATAAAATAAATAATAAAGTTTATTGAAAAAATTTTAGTAAACTATTTTCAAATTTTTTTATTGAATTAAAAATTTTTATTAAAAATCAATATATTTAATAAAATAAAGCGTACATTAATAAAATGAAAGTAAAATAATATTATATTTAAATTTATAAATACAAATTAAAAATTATTTATTTTATCTAAAAAGTATAGTTAAAAGGTTTATTGGGTTATTATTTTATAGTTGTTCATTATTATTAGTATTCTTAATTTGTGGATTATTTAAAACAATTTCCTCTTCATATTCTTCACTTTGATTATCTCGGGGCTTTTTTGATTCGTTTATTTTGAGTTTCGTCTCCTCGATATATATATTTTTAAAAGGTATAGTTTTTACTAAATTCTCCACTGCTTTTTCCACCTCGTCCTCTCTAGGTTCAATCCACTCATATCCTCGTCTTCTATCCATAGAAATGGACTCTAAAGTCTTCTTAAGTACAATGGATTGCATGTACGCCTCAAGATTTGGTTGGATTTCTAGCTCTTTGATATACTTTCTGTGGTACTTAGTTACCACCCCATCCCATGTTATTACATATGGAACAATCTTTGTCCGAGATTTATATATTTGTCCAAGTTCATTAGCCAAAAGATCATACTTTCTTAATTTTTCGTTTTCGACAATAGTCAAACGGTCTTGATTGGTTATTCCAATCTCGACAATTAAGATTTCTTTATTCTTTTTGTCTATTACAAGTATGTCAGGCTTATTATGGCAGACTTTGATATCAGTTGATACCCTTGTATCCACTCGTATCTCGGCATTGTCATTAGACATTACCTCTTGAACTGAGTGGCTTCTTATTTTATTCGTCTTTTTAAATCCATACTTTTTACAAAGAAGAAGATGTATACATCTAACTACCTCATTGTGCCTTCTCATGTAGTCAAAACCTAACATTCGGTCACACTTGGTAGCTAAATGATCAACTGTCTTTCTTTGAGATCCACAGTGAGGACATTGTCCTACTTGACCACAGAAGATATTTCTATCCTGTAGGAAGCAATAAATTGCTTCGGATCTGGCCTGATTGTTTCCCTTTGTTAGCCATGTAGACGAATCCTTAATGCTTATTAGTTCATAATACAAATTAAAAAAATATATTTAAATTTAAGTTTTAAGAAAGATTTGTTAAAAATGATTTTATTTGGATAGATACATAAAATTTAACGATATAGTATCTTTAACAACAATCTTATGAAGGAGGAGCACCACCAGGAGGCGCTTCTGCACCACTAGGAGGAGCAGCTGCTTCACCACCTTTATCAGCTCCTTTGTCACCACCTTTATCGCCGCCTTTATCTCCCTTTTCATTCTTTTCTCCTTTAGGAGCACCACCTCCAGGAGCACCACCTCCAGGAGCACCACTACCAGAAGCACTTCCACCAGAAGCACCGCCTTCTCCTTCACCACCTTCTTCGTCACCTCCTGGATTAGTTGTTCCACATGCAAGTGTTAACAATGGTAAAAATAAAATAAGAAACAAACTAAAGAATTCCATAATGAAATTAAAATTTTTCTTTTATATTTACAAAAACCAACAAAAATTATTTTGATCTGTGATTATATCTATTCATATATAAATATTTTAATTGGATGTAAAAGGTCAAAAAAAATGAATAAACTTAATAATAAAACATCATTTCGATATAATTTATGCATTTTTACGATTTTAAAAAAAATATCAAAAAAGTTCAAAAGTTTGTTTCATAAAATTAAAAAATAATTTTTTTAATTAACATAATATTTGAAATAGTTTTTGAATACAATATTTTTATAAAAAATTTAAACACGATAAAAAATATGATATAAAAACATCAATGATAATTTTAATTGATTTTATATTTTTTATTGATTATGTTTTATTACATTTAGTACAGAATAAATAAATAAAATGTAAACAATATTCTTTAAAACTAATGTTTTTAATGAACAATTGTTATTTTTATAAAAAAATTAGTTTTAAATAACAATCTTATCTATATAATTTTCGAAATTAAGTATTTATAAATTTTATTATTTCTAAAAATTTTAAAAATTAAATTTATATTTATAATATTTTTAAGAATTAATGTATACAAAAATAAAATAATTAAAAGGTAATTTGATTGTTTTTATCTTCTTATTTAAAACGTTAAAATGTTTTAAATATGATTAAAATGAATGAAATATAATATGTAGATAATCAAGTGTGTTAGATAATATTTTTAAATAATTTAATACATATAATATAATAAATTTATTAAGTTCAAGTTTTGCAATCAATTGCAATTGGATAAATATCTTAATAAATATAAAAAAATTTAGTTTAAAATAATAAAATATTTTGATCAAAAATAATTTACTTAAATAATTTTATAAAAAAAATAATAATTGAAAATTTTTTAACTATTATCAATTTATCTCACGCACAAAATGTTGTAGAATTTTATTTCTCTTCCTTTATATAAAATATAAGGGACAACATTATCAACAAACATTCCTATTACGCATTTGTTCGCACACCACATTTCTAATGGTCTTAAAAGTTTTAAATATAAGTCACTTCCTTCTAAATTCTTAATTCTTGATTTATCATAGTTAACAGATTCAAAAAAAAGCATTTTTTCTAAACATCCTTTGAAATCTTGACCTATTTTAATAAAAATATTATTGGTTAAAGAAAATTTAAATGATATTGTAGAATTAATTGTTATATTTTTCTTTTTATATTTAATTTCTAAATATATTTTATTATCATCATCAATTTTTACAATTTTTTCATATGAATTAGAATAAATTATTAGACAGTTTTGTTTTACATAAATATACAAATTATTTATTTGAACGAGAGTTTGTTGTTCTTCATATTCCAATCTTAAAAATGAAATATTTAGTGTAAAAAAATCAGATTCAGTTGTAAATTCCATATGACTTTTCTTAAAATATAATCCTCTAATGTATCCACTATCAAAATTATTTATTCGAGATACATTACTGTCATATGTATTATTAAATTCAACATAGTTCATATATTTATAATCATCTAAAATCATGTTATTTAAACTTAAATCATTTAAGATTGTTTTATTTTCAATATTTTTTTCTTCATTTTGATTATAAGCATATAAATTAATATTATTTATTTTTGAATAAATAAGTTTGTTCCACCAGTGTTCTTTATCTTTAATAATAACATTAATTTTTAATAATTTATAAATTTTTATTTGCAAAGTACTAGGTTCCATTATATGATAATATTTAATAAATTTTTTCTTATTCATTTTATACAATTTTTTAATGAATTTTGTAGACATATTTGAATTGTTATATACGAAAAATAGTTTTATAAGTAAACTTATATTTTTCAATATACATTTACAATTATTTTTTTCTTCTATGCTATAAATATATGTAGAATCAATTGGAATTGGATTTGATTTATTGTAACAATTACTTGATTTGTTTATTATATTAAATTCTTTATAACATTTAGAAATTATTTGAATGATTATATTATAAAATAATTCTTTAGATATATCAATATATGAATATAAAAATATTAATTTTTTTATACTTAATTGATCATTTGTAAATTCAAGTTCTTTTAATAATATATAAGGATTGTTTAGTTTTTTCAATATTAATTTAAAATTTTTATAATCATAAACTAATTGTTTCAAATATTTAATTTCAACATTATTGACTTTAAGCAATTTTATCAAATTAATGTTCGATTTATAAATATTCAAATGATTTTGTAAATTAGAAGTGTTTATAAAATATGTATTGAAAGTATTTTTATCTTTTTTCATTAATTCATAAATAATAGAGTTAAAAACAAAAAGGTTTCCTTTTACTTTATTTAGTATATTAAACATATTTTGAATATCATAATCTTGATTGAATGAACATATAATTAAATTAAAAAAATCTTCATTATAATTTGTTTTTTTAATTATATAATCTAAAAATTTGTAATTAACATAGGTCAATTTAATATCAAAAAGTAAATCAATAGACTTTACATATTTAAGTTCTGTAAAAGTGAAATTTTTTATTGTTTGTAAACCTAAAATATCCCATTTTACTTGTGTTGGTTTATATTTTATCCAGTTAGATAGTATTAATGTATCATAATTTATAATATAAGATATAAAATATAAAATATCGAACTGATGCATTACATCTTTATTAAACAATAAATAAGTACAATAAAATCTTAACATTCGCACATTATATTCAGTTAATTTATCTTTAAAAATATGAATCTGATTTAAAAGTGGTTCAATATATAATTTATTAACTGTTTTAATATTAAAAATTTTCTTTAAATTATGTTTTTCGATTATTGAATTTTTATTCAAAAAATATTCAATGTTAAAATTAATACTTCGTAAATAAATCACACAAATTATTTCTAATATTTCCATATTTATTTCTCGTAAACATAAATTATGAATTACATCATTAATATCGTTAAATTTTAAATTGCAATTTAACAATAAAGATAAGTTGGATTGAATATTTGGTAAATCCATTGTTACTTGATGTATAGAATTATTGATTGCTTCTAAAATTTCATTTTTGTCTACTTGTACTGAAATATCTGGATAAATTAAAAGTGAGTCTGTCATGTTTTTTTACAATTTAATTTTTTATGTATATTATGAAACATGTTTGGAAATATAATTTTAAATTTTATTCAATTGATGTTATGATTTTTGAATTTTAAATTTTTTAGTTATTTTTTGTAAATTTTAAAACAGTAAAATTTAAATTTACATTTTCTAAATAAAGTTTCTTGCTAGTGTTGGCAAAATATTATATAATATATTATATTAAAAAAAAATCAAATCTTTGTTTGTCTAGTTTTGAAAAAAAAATTTAAATTTTATTTATAATTTTTATTTGTTAAAACGCAAATTTTAAATAAAATATCCCTTAAATTATGGAATTAAGAACGCCAAAAGGAACCAATGATTATTCACCAGAAGAATCAACGCTTTATACAAATGTTTTAGATAAAATAAAATCCATTTTTACTTTACATGGAGCTGTACCATTAGAAACACCTGTTTTTGAACTTAAATCTATTTTGCTTAATAAATATGGTGAAGATTATAAATTAATTTATGATGTGCATGACGGTTCTCTAGCTCTTAGATATGATTTAACTGTACCATTTGCTAGATATATGAGCATGAATAAATTAAAAAAATGAAAAAGTATCAAATTGGAAAAGTCTATAGAAGAGATCAACCATCAAAAAATCAAGGAAGGATGCGAGAATTTGTACAAGCTGATTTTGACATTGCAGGAGAAGGTTTACCTATGATGATAGATAGTGAACTAATTTGTATAATTAATCATATATTATCAACTGTTTACAAAGGTGAATTTATTATTAGAGTTAATGACAGAAGAATCTTATTTGGTATTCTAGAATTGTGTAATATTGATGAATTGCTTTTTGGTAGTGTTTGTTCAACTATAGATAAAATGGATAAAATGAATCTACATGAAATAAACTCAGAATTTATTGATAAAGGATTAAATAATGAACAAATAACAAAATTATTTGAATTTATAAAATTAAAAGGTAAAGAGAATATTTTATTCAAATTGATGGAAACTAATTTATATATCAAATATAAAGATGTGATTGATGAACTGATTTTACTTTTTAGATATTGCGATAATCTAAATTGTTCAAAGAATTTAATTATTGATTTGAGTTTAGCTAGAGGTCTTGATTATTATACTGGTCTAATTATCGAAGGTACATATCTAAATAAAGAAATAGGATCGGTAGTAGGAGGAGGTCGATACGATAATTTGATAAGTAACCTATCAGGGTCTGATAAAATAATACCATGTGCAGGATTTTCAATTGGTGTTACTAGAATAGTTAGTTTGTTAACAAAAGATTTAAATGAAGTTGAAACTGTAGATGTTTTTATTAGTACATCTGGTAATTTATTTGTAGAAGAAAGGCAAAAACTTTTAAAAATGTTTTGGGCAAATAATATAAAATCTGAAACATTTTATACAAAACGGAGCAATGTTAATGAACATAAAAAATATTGTAAAAAGAAACGAATTAGATATTTAATTGTAATTGGAGAACAGGAATGGAAAAATAAATGTGTGAATTTTATCAACATTGAAAATGATACTAAAATAATAGAAAATATAGAAAATCTTTGTTCGATAATAATGAAAAATAAATAAAATTTTTTAAAATATAACTTTTTTTGTTCAAAATAAAATTTTTTTATTTTTATTGTCTTGTCTTTTTATTTTAAACATGAATAATTTGATCAATATTTATAAAATTAAAAGATAAAACCGATTAATAAATTTTTACATTTAATATTTTATAAAATTCTTTTTTTGCTTGTTTCAAAATTTAATTTTGGAGTAAATTCGTTACTAATAATTTTTTTTAAATTTTCTTAAGATTTTATTCTTTGAATATTAAAATTTTTTTAGAATTTATAAATACCTTAATAAGATTTTTAATTATAAATAGATTTAGTTTTTAGTGTTCTATTAAAAAACTTTATTTCATCAGAAAATATTTATTTTCTAATTTTCTATTATGATAAAATTATATATCTAATTCAATATTGTTATAGTATAAATAAAAAAATATAGAATGACTAATATAAATTTTGATTTTATAATGGTATTTTTTTATTAAATAAAATTTTAAATAAATTTATTAATTCTACAAATAAAAAATACATTAATCCATTTCTAAATTAGTTTTTATTTAATAATATAAATAGTACATGAAATCATTTTATTTTTTCTATTTTTTTGTAATCTTTATTTTTTAAAAAAAACATCTATTTAATAATTTTTTTTAATATTAGAATTATTATTAAAAAAATGACAAATGGTAATAATTTTTATCCTTTAAAATATCTTAAAAAAGACATTTTTTTAATTAAAAAATCAAAACCATTCAATAAAATAATTTTTTTATAAAAAATTTATATGTATTGTAAATGCTAAAAACTAAATTAGACCTTA
>KE646961.1:0-17869 GCA_000447185.1 Vairimorpha apis BRL 01 | reverse complement strand
GAAGATGGATTGCGATAATATAAAATGTATATAGATGAGAATAATAATATGATAGACAATATTAAATTATAATATATAAAATTATTGTATACACAATATTTATATAATATCTATTATTATAATAAAAATATTCTCTTCATCTACTCTATACATATTCCTTCATCTACTCTATACATATTCCTTCATCTACTTAATACTCTTCATCTACTCCATAAATACACTCCATCTATTTATGTTTAATTAATTTTTATGCATTAAAATACAAACAGAATTTATGCATGATTTTTATGCGTGTCAAAATAGAAGATTAAAAAATTATATTTTAATATTACTTAATGCTTATGATATTTTAAATAGAGATATTATTTATATTAAATAATATCTTTAATCTACTATTTATTTAATTTACTATTTATTTAATTTACTATTTATTTAGTTTATATTTATTTAATATACAAATACATATATATCAAATATAAATCTTTATTTAATATACAAATATATTTAAATTCTAATATACATTCTTTTATACACTTCTTTTATCCTTTCCTCTATTTTATATACATTCTACTATACAATATATTATACACCATTATATCCATACACATTATAACATCTCTCTATCCATTCTTCTTATACACATTATAACATCTCTCCTATCCATACACTTCTTTATCCATACACATTATAACATCTCTCCTATCCACTCCATCTCTCCCATACACACTCAACCATCAAATCCTTCTTAAACAAATTCCAAAACAAATTACATTTATTTACTAAACAAACATATAAATTAAAAAAATTTAAAACCACTTTCAAAACAAAAATGGAACAAGACAAAATATCATACAAAATAACAGATCTAAGTGAGGAAGGAAAGGTATATGAAGTATCATTTTTAGCTACTACTAGTGGTGAAGATGAAGAGTATGATAAGAGGGATTTATCAAGTGGACAAAATAAATGTGAGTGTGTTAATGAGTGTGTTAATAGTGAGTGTGTTAATAGTGAGTTTGTTAATAGTAACAAAGAATATATTAACAATAAATATATCAACAATGATAATAATGAATATATTAACAATATTAATAGTATAAATAATATAAATAATGAATATATTAATGATAATAACATAAATGATAATCTGATTACCACATTCACAGAACAAGATAAACTCGATTTAACACATGAAGAAATAATAAAATCAAATTCAAATGGATTTGAGTTGTATAGCACTAAAATTGTTTATACTGAGCCTGAAATAAAGAAGAGGAGATCTGTTTTTTATAAATGTGTTGGGAAATATTTTATGTGTTGTCAATAAAAATTTAAGATTTAAATTGTAATGTGTTATATAATATTACTATAATGTGTTATATAATAGTGTTAATAATTATATTGTAATGTGTTATATAATAGTGTTAATAATTATAATGATATTTTAATGTGTTATATAATAGTGTTAATAATTATATTGTGTTATATTAATTTAATGTTATATTTATATTTATAATAATATTGTAATATAAAATATTATTGTAATTTATTATATTATAATAATGTATAATATATAATAAATAATATTGTAATATGTTATATTAAAATTACTTTTGATAATGTATAATAGAGTTATATTAATATTATAGTAATGTATAATATAACACTATTATATATTAAACTATTATATATTAAACTATTATATATAAAACTATTATATATTAATAGATACTTAAAAAAATTTATACAATTTATTATAGTAATATATAATAGAGTTATATTAATATATAATAGTTTAATATAATCTATAATATACCATTTAATAATAGTTACTTTTGTATCAATGTACCATATACTATAAAATCTTTAATATATCTTTTATATTACTTATACCATTTACTATTCATTTATTATATTGTACTATTCATTATAAATTTAAATTTTTCCATGCTAAAATATCTCCAATTTTCATACATAAAATATGCATAAATATTAAAATTCTTTTTATATTTAATGTGCATAAACACATCTATAAATAAAGAAAAAAAATAACATGCATAAAGATAAAAAAATATAATATATAAGTTTATAGTATAGTAAAATATAATATATAATATGTAAGTAATGGATGTATAGTAATATATAATATATAAAGTGATATATAAAATGATATATATATAAATTTACTATATATAAGATATTAAATGCAATATTATAATATGTATGTATATAATATGTAAGTATATAGTATTTAAGTAATGAATGTATAGTAATATATATTTATGCAATATATAATATGCATCTTATTATTTCTTTATAATCAAATAATCAACCTCTACTTTATCTCTATTCTTATACTACACTAGTTCATTTCTATACATCTGTCACACCACACAAACATTTCTTATATATTATAAAATATTTCCATAATTTGATCAAAGCATTTTATATCATTTACTTACCATCCCTCTACTTTCCATACACTACTTCTTCATATCCATTTACTTTTTATACACTACTTCTTCATATCCATTTACTTTAAATATCTCTATTATACTTTTATCCCTCCACTTTCTACACCATTTCTTCATACTTACCATCCATTTATAAATCCTACATACACCATTTACTTTCAATATCTCTATTATACTTTCTCCACTTTCTCCATCCCTCTTCATATCCCTCTATTCTTATATATATCACCATAAATATTTCCAACTAAAAATAACCCCTTCAGAAATGCACGTCCAATACACATGTACAGACAAATACGGCTACATTATAGCAGAAATAAATGGTAAAGAACTCCAATTATTCAATTCTGACGAATACAACAGTTTAAAACAATGTGAGACAATAGAAGAAATTTGTATAAAACTTAATAGAAAATACAAATTTTTAGAAGGTACAGAAATGAACAAAAATGAACTTAAAAAGAGTTTGAATAAAACACTTATAAATGAATATGAAAATATATTAAAGTGTACAAATGATAATATAAATAATAGTTATAATTATAAAGATGGTATAAATGATTATGATAAAACAGATAACAACATACACACAACCAACCCACTTAACACAATCCTAGAATATTATATAGAAACCCACAAAATAAAAAACTTCTTCTTCATCCTCCAATCCCTTACAAAAAATAAAGATATAAACAACCTATTTACAAAAATAGACATAGGAGACTTCGACGAACTAAAAACCTTAAAATTCTGTAAAGACATGACAGACGTTCAAAAATATTGTATAGAAAACTGTTTTCTAAAAAAATATTATTATAAACTCAAATGGCACCCAGATTTTAAAGACAACGATTATCAAAAAAAACAAGCACTCCTTAATAAATTTCATATAGAAGACACATACAACAAATTAAAAAACACAAACTTGTTTATTTTAGAGATACTTGAACTTGAAGCAGATCGATGTATAATAGATTTAACTATGAATTCATTAAATATGTTTGTAGGTAAAGATAGATTAGATCTTTATCCAAGGATACATTCTATGGATGCTAAAATGGTATCAAGTTTAAGTATGGTTGAATCTATAGATGATATGAAGAATATTTTGAGTAGTAGGTATAATATTAATAAAGATTTGTATAGTGAGTTGGTTAATAAAGAGGTTTGTAAATATTGTGAGTCGTTTAGGATTTTTAATGATGTGTCGTGTGTTTATTCTTATTTTAAGTTGAAGGAACAGGAAATTAAAAATGTTTTGTGGATTGTTGATTGTGTTTTGCAAGGACGGAAAAATGAGATTGGGAGTTTGTTGAATTTGAATAAATGATATTATTGTATGTTATATGTTGTGTTATATGTTATTTATGTATTGTAATAGTAGTATAGTATGTATTGAAATGAGTGTTATTTATGTATTGTTATAGTGTATTATAAGTATTATATTAATTTAGTGTGTTGAATTTTATGTTATATATTGTATGTTATATTAATATATAGATATAATATTAATATATAGATATAATATTAATATATTGTATATAATATTAATATATAGATATAATATTATATACATATTATATAGTTACAATATTATAAATATTTTTATGTATATAATACATATAATATTATATACATAAATAACAACTTTGTAATATATAACAATACTACTATAATCATTTCACAATACACAACACATATAATACATATAATACATATAACACACTATAACAATACATATAACACACTATAACAATACATATAATACACTATTACTACAATATTTAAATAACCCCATTAAAATAAAATGCAAAAAATTCCAAATCTTCTAACATGCATATCACCAAACAACACTCTAAAAGACTTAGAAAATAATACAATAAATACATTAGCTACAAACATGTTAAAATCATTTAAACAATACATAAAAAACACATACAAATCAACACAAAAAGATCTCGACCTCATCTACGTATTAGACCAGTGCACATACAAATTACCGAATCAATACTCTATAAAGAAACAGACTAAATGGGAAATATTTGCAGCTAAAAAAGGAATAAAAAAAAGGAAAGGCAAGTTTGTGTACGACGAGGAATTAAAGAAATATGTATGTAGGTATGGAAGTACTAGTAAGAAGAATATGGAGCTTAGAGGTGGTGTTAGTGAAGGGAAGAGTGTTAGTAGTATTAAGAGGGAGAAGAATAAGAAGAAATAAATATTAATATTATTTTATTAGTATTTTTATATTATATTTTATATATATTAAGATATTTTTATTGGTATATTATGTTATTATATTTAATTAGTGTTGTTATTTTATATGTGTGTTATTTAATATATGTTATTTTATTTAATATATATTAATATATGTTTATTCGTATATTATGGTTTTATTTTATTAGTGTTATTATATTATATTTAATGTATAACATTATATTATATGTTTATTAATGTATATGTTATTATTTTATATGTTATTTAATATATCTCTTTTTTAAATAATGTTTATAATATATGTATATTCTATTATTATATGTTACATTTTATTATATAAATTTATAATCTGTTTGTATTTATATTTTATATTAAATTATTGTTTATACTATATTTTAGAATTATGAATAAAATGTATGTATTAAGAATAATGAGTATATTTTGAATTAAATTAAATTTATGTCTTTTATACTATATTTAATTATTGTACAAATATACTTTTATATTATATATAACTATTATAAAAATAATTTTAATTATCTTTACATTTTATTTAATTATTATACAAATATATTTTATAACTATTCTAAAAAAAAATTTTAATTTAATAAAATTTATTTATTAACAAACTGAATACTTAAAAATAAATGAAGATGAGTAAAAAATTTATATTCTATGTTACTTAATTAAATATATTATATTTAATTTATGAGATTTATCTTATTAGAAATAATTATTTAAATACTTATAAAATATATAAATATAAAAATTTCTTCTTTTAAAATAATAATGGGATATAAAATAAAAATAATATTTTTTAAATAATGATAGTAATACAAAATAAAAATAATATTTTGTAAAATATTTATAATACAAGATAAAAATAATTTTTAAGAAATAATAATAAGAACATAAGATATATGTATATAAAATTAAAATAACTTCTTATTAAAAATCTATCTAAATTTGAATAAAAACAACTTATCATTATCCCAATAATAACTTCATTATTTATATTATAAACAAAATAAATCTATTAAATCTACTACAATAAAAACAACCTTCTCATTATTCAAAACAAATCTATTTAAATCCAAACAAAATCAATTTCTCATTATCATATACTCTTCTATTATAAACAAAATAAATCTATTAAATCTACTACAATAAAAACAACCTTCTCATTATTCAAAACAAATCTATTTTAAATTACTATAATAATAGAACCTTCATATTATCATATCACCTTCTATTATAAACAAAATAAATCTATTAAATCTAATACAATAAAAACAACCTTCTCATTATTCAAAATAAATCTATTAAAAATATACAAAATCAATTTCTCATTATCTTATCACCTTCTATTATAAACAAAATAAATCTATTTAATCTTCAACACACAATCCTAGACTCTTTCTTAATAAAAGGACACAAAATACAAAAAACCCCATCCTTAAACACCCATCTTAACCTATTAACACGCACACACTCATAAACACTCCCATCCATCATAAAAAACTCCCCACTAGTTTTATCAACAACAATCAAGAAATTAATCCAAAAAACATAAAAATATTAAACACCCTAAAATTTATAAAAAATAAAAATTCTTTCATCCGACTATCACGATTAATAATACTTAAAAAATAAAATAAAATAAATAACATACTAAAATAAAGATTCTTAAAATTATGTGAAGCTATACATTTACCTGTCATTATACAGTGATGGTCTCGTTTATAATAACATGTGTTGCATATTTCACAATGTTTAGTTCTGTTATCTGTTATTTTGTTACATTTCTTGCATATTCCTTTTATTTTAGAGAAGTCTGTGTAGTCGGTTGTTGATTTTGTTAGTAAAATGTTTATGTAGTGGTAGAATGATATTATGAGGAAATAGAGTGGGAATTTTCTTGATGATGTAAGAGTGTCGTATGTTGATAACATGTAGAATGATATTACTAGGGATATTAGTATTAGTTCTAGTGATTTTGTTATTTTGTTTAGGATTATGTAAAGGGCCATTTATTTTTAGATTTTTTTTGGTATTTAAAAAAAGGTGGTTTTAATTTAACCAATTGGGTTTAAGGGGGGTGATTTTTATTTTTTTGTGTGGATATGTAAAATTGTTAATGTTTGTTATTTGATGGTTAAAAGTTATTTGAATATATAAATAATTATGAGACTGTATTAATAATATTTTATTCATTAATTATGATATATTTGATGTTTAGTTATTTTTTAATTATTTAAATATTTGATGATTTGAATTATTTGAATGTATAATGATATAATATATTTTATATTAAATTATTTGAATATAATTATAATAAATGATTATAAGATATTTTATATTAAAGGATTTAAGTATTTTTATATAAAATGATAAAAGTATTTTTATATTTGTTATTAAAAATTTAATAATATAGGTTAATAAATATTCTTATGTTTATATAAATAATTATTGTTTAATTTATTTATTGTATTATTAATTAACATTTCTATAGTATTTTATTTATAAATATTTCTTTAATGTATTTTATATTGTTATTTTTTATTTAATGAATATTTATAATTAATTAATTATTAGAATTTTAATTAAAAAATGTTAATTAAAAAAAATATTTAAATTAGTTCTGTTTTAGTTTATTTGTTATAAGAACAAAAAAATAAATTTCATTTTTATAAAATTGGATAAATTAAAAAATTTAAATATAAAATTTTTTTGTATTGGTTTATTTGTACTAAAAAATAAAAAAAATAATTTTAATATAAAAATATATAATTTTAAAATATGTTTATTTAAAATTAATGAAATTTAAAAAAATATCATTTTAAATAAGTTTTTTGTATTAATTTATTTGTTATAAAAACTAAAAAAACAATTTTTTTGTAATATAAAATCTGCTAAATTTAAAAAATTTAATAAAATACCATCTTAAAAAAGTTTTTTGTATGTGTTTATTTGTCCTAATAAAGAGAAAAAATAATTTTATATAAAAATATCTAAATTAAAAATAAAATTTTAATAATATTTTTTAATAATATTAATATATACATTTTAAACAATTTCAATATAATTAAATACCAATTATAAAATTTTACTAATAATGTATTTACAAATCTTTTTAAATTAAAAAAAACCATTTTTTATAAAAATATAAATTAGCAATATAAATTAAATAATTACAATAATATTAAAAAACACATCTTTAATTAAAATACCAAACTTTTTATATACACAACACTTTTTACAACATATACTGTGGATTCCCGTTCAATTCACATATAACTTTTTCAATACTATCTAACGTATCATCACATCCATATTTATTACTATTTTGTTTTCCAGGTCTATTTCCATTCGGATTACTCCAGGGATCATTTTGATTATTCCAGTGTCCATTCGGATTACTCCAAGGATCATTTTGATTATTCCAGTGTCCATTTGGGTTGTTCCAAGGACTTTTTCCAGGTGGACCTCTATTTGAATTATCATCACATCCAAATTGATCACACGGATCATTACCAATAGGTCTCTGTGGATATCTAGACGGATACCTATCGTATTGATCATCATCGTATCGATTTGGTCTCTGTGGATATCTAGATGGATACCTATCATAATCATCATAATCATCATACGGTCCAGGTCTTTTACGAGGTGGTCTATATCTAGGTCTACGTCTATGAAAATCATAAAAATCGTCTATATCTAGTTCATCATCAGTTATATCTTTAGTAGGTCGTCTATCATTAGGATAAACCTCTTCATGATCATAATCTTTAGAAGGTCTATACGGTCGTCTTCTACCAGGCGGTATAAAATCTACAATAGACAAATCATCATCATCATACCTATTTGGCCGTCTATTAGGTCTATATACTGGATACCTATCTCTCCTTTTAATTTTCCCACCATTATGTTCAACCCAATCTTCAACAATTTCTCTTTCATTCTCACCAAACCATCTATAATATTGATTCAAACTATCTTTCTTACTTCTACAAGTAACAGCTTTAACATAATTATCGTCAGTAGTTTCAACACATTTATCTTTAACAACAATTTTTAACATATGTTGTGGTACCATAGCAAACGTAAAATGTTCACTCATCCAATCATTACTATCATGTAAAATAAGTTTATGATCGTTCCAAAACCAATCTTTGTCTACTACTCTGTTGTCTTGTCTTGGGACAGGAAATATTTTAAGATAATATGAATATGAATCTAGTCTTGTTTCTATTTCAAACATTTCTGGCATTACATTTTTTGGAACTACTCGTATAGAATCACCGTCTATTGAAAGGAACTGTTTACGACCTACTGAATATAAATATCCTTTTTCACTTAGTTCTGTGTATATTAGAAGTGGATATAAATATAATAAAAGTGTCATTTTTTTAATTAATTAATTTTTAAGTGTTGGTTTTATTTATTTTTTTGGTTTTGGGTTTTTGAAACGTTTGTTTTGGATTTAATGATTTTAATTTATTTTTATTTTTAGATTAAATTTATAGATTGTGGGTAAAAAATAAAGAATTTTGTTGTTGTTTTGTTTTAATATGAAAAAAGTGTAGTTATAATTTTTAGAATAAGTTGTTTGATTATTTTTTTTTAAGTAGTATATCATATGGTTTTTATTGTTTAAGATAATTGTTTTATAATTAACAGATTATAAAGAATTTATAATTAAATTATCTTTAATTTAATGAACTGAGAATATAAAATTAATTTTGTACAAATTTAATTTATTTATTAAGAAATAATTCAATGTAAAAAAATGTTTATAAAAAAGAGCAGAATATTATATAAAATACATAATATGTAAAAAATTATAAAAATAATAATAAGACTTTATATAAATATTTATTGAATAGTATGTAAGAAATTATATAAATTATAATAAGACTTTTTATTAAATACATTTGTATTGTTTAAGTTAGTAAATTATTTTTTACTTTAAAGTTATAAGATTGAAAATAAAAATTATTTTCTATTAAAAAAAATATTTATTGAATGTTAAAACATAAATTATTAAAAAGTCAAAATTATGTTATATAATTAAAACATATATTAAATATTTAAAAAATTATTCTTTAAATAATAAAAACATATAAAAAAAATTATTAAGAAAAATTATTCTCTATATATTTATTACATTTTTAAATATTTAAAAGCAAATTATTTAAAAATCAAATTATTTTATATAATTATTACATATATTAAATAATATAAAAAAATATTCTTTACATAAAAAAACTTTTATTAAATAATATAAAGAAAAGTATAAAAAATAATTGTTTAATAAAATAAAATTTTTTGACACAAAACTAAAATATATAATAAATATTTTAAAAAATTATTCTTTACATCAAAAAAATTTTATTATATGTTATAAAAAATATATTAAAATGTATTTGTATAAAAAAAACAGATTTTTAATCAACAGAAAGTAATTTGAAAAATCATAAACCTTTTTATTTTATTATTATAGAAGATTTAATTTTTTTAAACTTGTAAAATAAATATTGGTTTTTATTAATTAGATTATCTAATATTAAGTAGTATTTATAAGCTAATAAATATAATTTACAAATATTTTATATTTATAAAACATTACATAATTTTTTAAAAAAAATTTCTGTTGAAAGTAAATTTAATGTCACTTAAAATGGTTTATTGTAAATTACAGACATTTTTTAAAAAAGATATTTGGTAAAATAAATTTTAATATTACACAGATTAGTTTATTAAAAACTGCAAATATTTTTTAAAAAAAATTAAATGTAAAGTTTAAATTACATTAATTAAATTTAAATTTAATTTTAATTTTTATAATTTATATTTATAAAATATTTTACTATTAAATATAATTTTTTTTCACTTTTGACAAAAATTAATTCTTTAATTTATATAAAACATAAATAATTTTTTTAATTTCAACATTTTCTCTTTAGTAAAATGTATATTTTATTATCTATAATAAAATCTAAAAAAATATTTTTTACAAATTTAATTCTTTTAGATTTTGTTTATTAGAACTTAATCTTTATTTTTAAAATAATTTACATAATCTATAAAAAGAACATTTTTACAATAATAATATCTTTAACTAATATAAAAACAAATTATTCAAAGTCATTTACATCATTAAATTCTCTTTAATAAAACAAATATTTAATTTTAACAGATTTTGTTTAATAAGACTAAGCTTTTAATTTTATAAAATTTTTAAAAAGCAAACTTTTAGAAATTTCATTCTTTTAATTTGTTTAAAATTCTTTAAAACCAACTTTTAAAATTTAATTCTTTTAATTTTATAACCGTTATAAATAAAAAAAAATGCAACACGAAACAAACAAAACACCAATAAAAAAAGCACAAGACGATTCTGAGATTAAAGAACGATCAAAACTTCTCAAACAATCATTAAAAAACGATGATACAACATACATTTCAGAATATTTGTTACAAAGAAATAATTACAAACAGCTTAAATATTTAGACGATTCTGATATAGAAAAACTTGGTTTAATGTTATTAGAATTTCTAGATACTCCATTAAGACTGGTGGCTGTTAAGATGTTAAAAGTTATACCAGAATATGTTTGTAATAAAAAGAGTTTGTTTGATGCACTTAAAAATAGATCTATAAGTGTTGATAAGTTGGTTTATTTGAAAGGGAAGATTGATTATATTAAGATGATGAAGGTTGAAAATGTTAATATTGAAGCAGAGAAAGTTTTTAAAATTGAAGAGTAAATGGAAGAATAAATTATATGATATGATAACTTTTAAAGACAAATAAAATTGTTATAGAAAAGTTTAAAAATAAAATATTATTTTTATTTTAATATTTATATTTTATAAAGACTTTTTGAAATATAAAATAATAGTTTTGTAATAAAAAATATCTAATTTGTAAATTTTTGTTTACTTAATAAAATTTAATATGATTTATTAATTAAAATAATAAATTTATCTGTTTAATGACAATATAAAATCTAATATTTAAAATTTACTTTTTAAATTTTTTTTAAAATTCTACAATCAAATATTTTTAAAAATCATTTTTACATATTATTTAATATAAAAATGTCATTTTTTTAATATGTTTTTAAAAATCATTATTTGAGTATTAAAATTATGATTTAATTATGTAAAAATAATTATTTATATTTAAAAATCATATTTACATCATTTAATTGTTTTGTAATACTATTATAATTTAAATTAAAAGTTTAAATACACAAAAAAACTTTAATAACACAAAATAATTTAAAAATCAATAATTTTTATTTAATTATAATATAAACATCATTTATCCAATAAAACTAACATTTAATTTAATTTAATAATTATTACAAAATACCAAAACTTTATTATAAATCACAAACAATTTTAAAACAATTGTTTAAACCTGAAACTTTTGTTTCATAAAAAAATATAAATACAAAATGATAAAAAAACACAATGTCTGACAACCAACAACCAGAATCATCAGGTTCAGAAGGAAGATCATGGATGAAATATTTATTATGGATAGCACTAGCAGTAGTTATTGTTGTAGTGATAGTTATAGTAGCACAACAAATGGGTAAAAGTGGTGTCGGTGGAGAAGGTGGCGAAGGTGGTGCAACTGAACTTAAATCTAATAGTAAGCATCATAATAAAAGTTCAGCTAAATCAGAAAAACAGTCTAGTGGAGATAGTAGTGTAAAAAGTTCTGAACTGACAGGAGAAATGGCCAGAAATTAAATCTTTTAATAATAGTTTGTACATATATAGTTTTTATATAAAAATTTTTTATTTTAAAAATATTTAAAATGGTAAAAAAGCTAAAAAATAATCACATATATTAACTTATTTATATAAAAATTAATTTTAATAATTACATGGATAAATTTGTCGAAAATAATTTTTTTGATAAATCTTTAAAAGAAAATATTTATACAATAAATGATGATTTTTTATATAAAAAAAGCAAAGAATATGAATAATAAACTGAATATTAATGTTATAAAGTGAAAATACTAATAATAATAAATAATTGCAACACAATAACCTAAGAAATCTATTTTATTATATATTATATTAGATTTTATCTATTATTTTTTTAATTTAAAATATATTTACTGAAAAATTGTTTAACCTTTTAATTTGATTTTAAAATAATTACAAATTTTTTTTATATTAATATATCTTATTGTTATTTTCTTGAAAATAATTATTTTATTATCAGTTTGCAATCAATAAAAAAATAAATTTAAATTTATTAGTTTGTATATAGAATAAAAAATAATTATCAAAATATTTATTACTTTAACCAAAAAAAGTAAAACATGATTAAAGCGGAACTTTTCATAAGAAAAAGAAATTAAAATTCATTTTTTGTATGTTATATAGAAAATTTTTATCTAAAAAAATACAAAATATAATTAAAACAAAACATATTTTTAAAAAATTATTATACATTTAGATTTTAATTAAAGAAGTAACATTATAGGAACAATTGTTGCTAAACCTAAAAAAGCACAAACAGAAGCTAATATTGTTTTAGTTGTAGTAGATAATTTTTTATCTGATTCTACTTCATTATTTTTTTTATCTGATTCACTACTTTCATTTTCTTCTGAAACTTCAGTTTCATCAGTTTCTTCAATTAATTCTTCCACACTGCTTTCTTCTTCACTACTTTCATTATTAATATTCTCTATCTCATTGCTTATTTCTTCAATAATATCTTCTTTGTTATTTTCTAGTTCATTGATTTCGTCTAAACTACTTTTATTTACTTCGGTTTCTTCATCTATGACATTCTCTTTATCTTTTGAAATGTTAAATTCATTTTCTTTTGTTTCTATTTCTTTATTTTCATAATGTTCATTATCTGATTTGCTAGTGCTAAAATCTCTTAAATTTTCATTTTCAGATGAATCGTTAATTACATTATTTTCGGAATCTGGTTTATTAGTGCTAATATCTTCTGAAGTTTCATTTTTTGATAAATTGTTGATTATATTATTTTTGGAATCTGATTTATAAGTACTATGATCTTTTAGATTTTCATTTTCAGATAAAATATTGGTTACAATATTTTTACTTTCTAATAAATTGTCATTTTGAATATTTTCATAATCTGATTTTTTAGTGCTGTTATCTTTTAAATTTTCATTTTTTAATATATTGTTGGCTATAATATTTACGCTTTCTAATAAATTATCGTTTTGAATATTTTCGTAATCTGATTTATTAATGCTGTTATCTTTTAGATTTATATTTTCTAATGAATTGATGGTTACAATATTTTCACTTTCTAAAAAATTATCATTTTGAATATTTTCATAATCTAATTTATTAGTGCTGTTATTTTTTAGATTTTCATTTTCTGACGATTTGCTACTTAAAAAATTCTTTTTTTCATTTAAGTTGTTATTCAAAAAAATGTTATTTTCAAATAAATTGCTAATTACAAAATTATCATTTTCTAATAATTTTTCATTTGAAAGTTTAAATTTTTCTTCTTGTAAAACATTACCAGAAAAACTTAACTTTTTTGTTGGTTCATAATTTAAATTTTCTAATAAGTTGTTACCAAAATTATTTTCAAGATTTTCTAAATAATATTTATCATTTTGAATTTCATATTTATCAACAATATCATTATTTAAAATGTAAATATTCTTGTTATTACTAACATTTTCCTCATCTAATAAATTGTATCTAAAAATAATATCATCCCATTTAACATTATTTAATAAATGTTCGTCATCTTTTCGTTCATAATCATTAAAGTTACGATAATTTTCATCGGGATTAATCGAGTCTAAATTGTCATTATTAAAAATTAATGCATCATAAAAATTGTCCGTATTTTTATCTTTTAAATTATTTTCTTTGTATTCGACAATTCTATAAGGATATTTATAATTTGTAACATAATCGACATTGCTGAGACTTTGATCATAATTTTTGTTTTGATAACTATTATCACCAGAATTAATTTTTGTTATATTTTGAATTGGGTAATCATAATCGTTATTTTGGAAAGTCTCTTCAATAGGATAATCATGATTTATATAATGAGAAATATTTCTAATAGGATAATCATAATTTATATAATGAGAAATATTTTCAATAGGATAATCATAATCGTTATTTTGGAAAGTATTTTGAAATGTGTAATCAAAATTTGTGTCTTGAGAAATATTTTTAATAGGATAATCATAACTATTATCTTGATAAATATTGTTAATGGGATAATCATAATTTATATCTTGCGAAATATTTTCAATAGGATAATTATAATTAGTGTCTTGGTAAATATTATCATTAAAATAACTTTGTATTCCAGTATTATTGACATCATAAAAACCTTTATCAAGAATTTCGTTATGATCAATACCATAATTAAAATTATCTTTAGTTTTAATACTATCAACATCTTTATATAAATTTAAATCATAGTGAACATCATCATTAGAATTAAAATGATTTATACTATTTTTAGTATTATTAATATTTTTATAATAATCAGAAATTGAATCGTAATTAATTTTATTTTCTGAAGTATCATTTAATGTTTCAAGAAATGTATTTAATATATAATCATTCATAAAAACATTTTCTTGTGACAAATCAATGACAGAAGAACTTTGGTTGTCTATGTTAAATTCGTATGGTTGTGGACTGTAACTTAGTATACTAGAATTTTCAATGTAATTGTTGTTTAACAAGCTTGGATATTCGTAAGTATACATACCTAAAGTCGATGTTCTTAACATTGAAGTAAAGAATAACATATTAAGACAAATCATTGGAAGGTACAAAACTTTAATTTATTTATAGTTTTTATGATCCATATAACTGCCGTTTTAAGTATACAACAATAACAAAAAAACAAATAATTTGTTTACATGAATAAATTTGAATTTGAAGTGATTTTAAATAGTTTAATTTTTGTGAAAATAAAGTAATCTAAAAAATATTTTTTTAATTAATTTTTTTCGAATACATAATATTGCATTATGTTGTATTTTAAAATTAAATTTTTTAAAAAATGTACATTTTTTATAAGTATTTAAAAACAAACCATTTTTTGTTATATAGTTCAATTTGAAAAATAATATTATTTGAATTAAAAATTACAATGTTATACATTTACTAAAAAATTTTAAATAAAAATATTTTTGTGAAATTTATAAATTAATAAAATATAAAAATTTGAAAAGTTGACCTTCTTTTAAGCTAAATATTCTAAAAATTTTTATGTAAACAATGGAATTTATAGTTTTACTATAAATATTTGTTGTTCTTTTTTAAAAATTATTTTATTTATAATAAAAATTGATTAAGATTAAATTATATTATTTTTAAATATAAATAAAAAATTTTTTTAATTATAAACAAAATTTATATTTATTTAATCAGAAGTTTTAATACAATAAAAATAAAATAGTATATCTTAAAAATATAAAATAAAGTTAAAAAAAATTATATGTTTAACCATTATTAAAAGTAATATATTTATGAATTTTTTAAAAATCCTTGTATTAATTTAATATTTACATTTATTTTGTATTTTTTATTAAATTTAGTTATAGTTTTTTAAATTAAAATATAATTAAATTTCTCACAAAATTTAATTAATTTAGGATTTTTTTAGTAATATATGACAAATTTAATTTAATGATTTTTTAAATGTCTAAATTGTTAAAAATATTATTAATATAATAAATATATAAATTTTGTAAAAATACAAAAATTTTTTAATTCATAAAAGTTTTTTTAATATATGAACTAAACGAAAAGAATTTTGCATTAAAAATTTACATTGAAATAAAATATATTTTACATCTATAGTATAATCCACATGCCAAACAATATGTTTGTTTATATTTAATAATTCTGTTTTTTATTCGTTAATTTTTTAATTTGTTAATTTATTAGAATTAAAAATTAACAATAAAAATTAATATTGATCAAGAACTGAATAAAAGAAATAATAGAAACGATGAAAAACAAAGAGAACAGTTATAAATACCAAGAAAAACACTAAAAGAGTACCAATAAATTTTTTTATTGGAATTATATTTACACACGGATCTCTCCCGCTACAATATGTCAACATCCACATTTTCTTTTTTAGGACCAAATATTCTTTTACATACTACATATCCATTTATAATTATAAATAATGGAAGTAAAACGGTATATTCAATTATGTTTTCTTCATATGATAATGATTTGCAAAACGCAGACCATGTATATTCTTGGTCATCTCCATTACTTATTTTTTCCTTACTGTTTTCATCAATATTATTAAATTCATCATAATTAATTTCGTTCGAACTTCGTTCATCAGAACTACTACAATCTACATTGCTTTTGTCGTCAGATATGTTTTCATTTTCATAAATATATTCTTCACTGGCAATTTCGTCAGAGTTAATTTTAGTTACCACAGTTTCTTTGAATCTAACTTTTTTTTTACATCAATTTGTTCTTTATTTAAGTATTTTATTTTATCTGGTTCTTTAATTTTATTTTTACTTTTCCAGGAACATCTTTTTTAACATTATTAATATTATTTGCTTTATCTGATTTAACACTATTATTGTTATTATTTAATATAATAGAATTATCTTTTTTATTATTACTAATATTTCTGACTTTATCTAAATTAACAATATTTTTATTGTTATTATTAACTTTTATAGGAACATCTTTTTTAAAATTACTAATGTTTCTGACTTTATCTAAATTAACAATATTTTTATTGTTATTATTAACTTTTATAGGAACATCTTTTTTAAAATTACTAATGTTACTAGTTTTATCTAATTTAACACTATTATTGTTAATATTAACTTTTATAGGATCAATTTTATCCAAAATTTTCGATGAATTATTATTTACATAAGCTAAGGTATTTTTTATTATGTAATTTTTATTTATATTATCATTTTCAATTTTATTATTTATTAGATTCTGAGATATCGTAGATATTTTGTTCACATAATTATTCCTTCTTAAATTTTTATTATCATTTTTATCTTTATTGTTATTTAAATTCTGAGATATCGTAGATATTTTGTTCACATAATTATTCCTTCTTAAATTTTTATTATCATTTTTATCTTTATTGTTATTTAAATTCTGAGATA
>KE646953.1:0-16934 GCA_000447185.1 Vairimorpha apis BRL 01 | reverse complement strand
TTATAAAGACTACAATATTTTACATTAAAACAGTCATTAAATAATTATTATGTTTGCAATTTTATAAATATATTCATTAAGTAAATTTAAGTAGATAAAAATTTTACAACATAAATTTTATGTTTATATAACATATAAATTAATTTATTTAATATATGTACTAAAAATATAAATTTATAATAAATTAAATAAAATTGTTATATTTTTTATTAAAACTACTATGTTAAAAAACTTAAATATTTTAAAATATAGTTTTTAAACAATTAATTTTTTTGTAAAACATGTAATTATTTTTTTTGTATCAAAATATTAATAAATGTTAAATAATACTTGACGAAAAAAATATATTTTTACACTTTTAAGATTATTTATAACTATTATTTAATTACATATTTATTGTAACATATTAAAAAAAACTTGAATGAGATTTTATATTATGTATTTAAATTATTAATTTTGGTTTTACTAACATAAGTTAATATAATATTCTTTTCAAAATTTAAATTATTAAAATATAAAAATTTTTTTTTATCTTAAAATATTGTAATAATAGTACTAATTTTTTTGAACCTGTTTTTACATTTTTTTGTTTTTTTATAAAAAATTTAACCCCGCAAATACATGAATAAATCACAGATACAGAAAATTTTAGATTATCTAGCAAATAAAGGTTTGTATTTAATAGATAAGTTACCATCATTTACAACAGTATATGATACAATTCTAAGATTTTACACGTATAAAAAGCAACCGATAAAAAACAAATACACTATTTTACAAGTCAATAAAATAAAAGACAATTATTCAGTGATAAGTTTTGATAATATAAGTAAAAAATATAAACGTTCTATTTTAATGTTAGAAAATGAAGATTTAATTAGTCTTTTAAAAGATTGTGAGTATTCATGTAAACGATCTTTAGAATATATAAATGAAATATATAAATTTAAAAAAATGGATAATTCACAGTTATTATATTTTTTAGAAGAAAAACTTTACAATAAAATTATGATGAGTTGATCGAATTTTTACATAAAATGAAAAATAACTGTTCAAAAAAATATTGTAAATGATATTGATTACAAAACTACAGCCTTTGATTGTTCTAATCAAATAATACAAACTAATTTAAAAGATAATTATCATAACTTGATTGAACAATATACATTTGATAAAAGTAATAAATCTGAATTTTTATATGAAAATTGTGTAAACAAAAATATGTATAATACAATTAAAAATGAAAATAATATTAATAACTTACAGAGAAACATAAATTGTATAAGTGATCATTACAATGCAAATGACTCAACTGAAGTAGGTTTAGTTGAGAAACAACCTATAAACGCCGATAACAACGTAGCAACTATTTTAGAACATGGTTTAACTGAATATAAAAATAAAAATATCATTCCTAAATTATTAATAGATAATTTTACACAAGATAAATTTAATAATTTAGATATAGATAATTTTATCTCAAATCAATCAATTTCTAATGATGAAAAGTTAAAAAATGAAAGTTTAACCAATTTGTTTTTAAATAATAATCATTCAATGTCATCTCACAATTATTATTCAGAAAATAAATCCAAATGTGATTCACAGTTAATTAAACATAATTTAAATATTGATAACAATTACTTAAATAGTATAAATTTGGATTGTTTCAATGAAATTAAATTAAGAAATATTAATAATAAAAAATCTAGAATGAAAATATACACAAATGTTAACAATGAAATTTCTGATTTAAAAAAGAATCCTAATCTTATAAGTAGTCCATTTAATGTAAATAAACACGAAAGTCTTTTTTTAAATTTGTCTTTATCAAATTTCGAATTTGATAAAACTAATCAAAATAAAAATATCGAAAGTAAAATCTTTTTCAACAATATCAAAAAAGGAGATGAGTTGCTTTTTAATAATATCAATATATTTAATAAATTTTTAGAAGACAAAATTATTAAATATGATAAATTATGTAACAAAAATATATTAAGTGATGAAAAAAGTATAATTCGCTCGCTATAAAATATCAAAAAAAATTAGATACTGAATCAAGTGAAAAAATATATTTTCTACAAATGATATATTGCAAATTTCAATGAAAAAAATAAATATTTTAACAATTTTAATAAATACTTTGCAATCAATACTAATAAAGGACTGTTATATTCTCAAAATAACAAAACTTGTTTAAATATTGAACATAATGAAAAAATTGTCAAAAAGGTTAACTGTTTAATTGATGAAAAATCTAAAAATTTAATAACAAAAAATTTTACATTGATAGATAAAAGAAAAATCTATTTTAAAGAGAATAACATAAAAAAGAAATTATGTATTTCTCCTATCGTTGAAGTATCATTACCTCTTAAACATGTATCTAAAAAAGATTTTCTTAATGAAAAAAATCTTATTTATAAAGAAAAATGTAATCAAATAAATGATAAAAATAATATTTTCAAATTATGTAATAATTCTCATAATATTATAACAAAAAATAATAATATTTATTTTGATAATGAAAATGTTAATATAAATTGTATTTATGATTTTAATTACTCTAAAGATCAAAAAATTAAAGAAAAGAAATTACAAACTAAGATTGATTCTATAGATCAAACTATTAAAGATAAAGTTGAAGAAATTTTAGAAAATAGAAATAAAATTAGTAAAATATTTAATTTAAACAAATTAAACAGATTTAGTATAATGGATTATTCGAAAATTTTGAAAAAATCACGATTAAAAAGAAATAAATAAATGTTTATTCATCAAAACCCATTTCTTTAAAAATTTCTTTACTAGTTGTTTCTTTTTTTTCTGCTATTTTATTGACCAAGGATTCACAAATTTCTTTTAATTCATTATAAACATGTAAATCTTTAATAAATTTTTTAATTTCATAACTTTCATTTTCTATGTTCATTTCATTTTTTGCTTTTTCATTACAATATTTATAAATATCATGTTCTACAACTTCAATGTTTTCATTTAAATAATAATAATCCGAATCTATGTGAGAAATGTAGTTTTTTGAATTTAAAAAATCAAAATTTAATATTTTAGATCGATGTATTATTTTGTGTTGAGACCAATCATTTATAACTTTTGATATTTTAACCATACAAAATAAGGATAAATATTAATTTTTTTATATTATTATAAAATATTAGAATTATATAATATTGTATTTAATTTTAAACTTAAAAATAATAAAAATATTATTTAATTTTTAAAATTCTAATTTATGTTTTTTGATATAAATTCATGCAAACTTAAAGTATTGTTTTTTTTAAAAGCAATAAAAAAAATATTGTATTAAATTTATATAAAATAAAAGTATGTAAACATTTAAAATTTTAACATTGAGATTTTTACTAAGTTAAAATAAATAGTTTTTGAATAATATTTTGTTTTCTAAATTATTAATTTTTTAAATTTTAACATTAAATGTAAAAATAACAAATGTAAAAAATATAATGTTTATTGCAAAATGTCATAATTATCATATGTATAAAAAAATCTATATTTTCTTAATATTTTTGATGTTAAATATTAAATAATATTATTTATGGTATTATTACAATTACTATTTTATTAATTTTAAATTTTGTTTATAATATTTTTTGTTTAAATCTATATTTTAGAATAAAAAAATTTAAAAGTTTAAGTAAAAGTTTTTATAATTGTGGTGTGACTCACTGGAAGGAGTCCAGCACTTAGGTAATTTTCTAATATAGACGTAGTTTTACAGGATAAATGTTTAGGTTTAAAATATTTATTGGGGTTGTTAGTCCTTTTGTCTTGCTCCTTTTGTCCATGCTATCCATATTATCTGAGGGTTCAGCCAATTTATACTTTTATTTTTCTAGAAATTCTGAATAGATTAAATAATAAATTAAATAATAAATTAAATAATAAATTAAATAATAAATTAAATAATAAATTAAATAATGTGGTAGTTATTTTACCACAATAATAAAATTAAAATTTACAAAAAAAATTATTAATTGTAAAAAGATTATGTATTAATAATAATATTTTTTATTTTACAAGTTTATACTGAGTTATTATTTTTTAATTTTTTTTGATAAATATAAAAAATAATAAAATATTTTTATTAAGATATGTAGTTTATATATTAATAATTATAATTGAATAAATTATTTATCTAATGTTTTCATTTATCAAAATCATTTAGAAAAAAATTATTTTGTTCATAATATTTTTACATTGCAGTGTTTTTTAGATTAAAGTTATAATCAAAATAAAATTTATTTTTATAAATAATTTAAATAAAAAAGCCTGATATTGATTATATATTACAAAAATAAAATTTTATCAATTGTAAATTAAATAAATTAATATGTATCAAAAAAATTTTGAATTACTTTAAAATCATTTGTAATAGTTAAACATAACATAAGTAAGATTCTAGCTTTTTGAGGTGTTAAAAACCATGAAGCTGCAAAATTAAACTCATCATCATCAATTTCATCCCATAAACAAGTAGGGCCTGTCGATATACGAGAAGATCTAATAACAATTATTCCTTTCTTTGCAATTTCAGATAATTTTTGTAATACCAAATTAGATACATTTCCATTTCCAACACCAGCATATATTATACCTTTAGCACCTGCCTTTACTGCTGTATCTATGAAAATTGTATCAGAATTGACATATCCTAGAATGATATCAACTCTTGGCAAATAAAACATTTGATTTAAATTAAAAATTGAATGTAAAGTGTGTAATTTATTAGATGATCTTGTAAACACCGGCTTATTATTATAAATATAACCTAAAGGTCCATAATTAGGATTGCAAAAACTTCCTGTGCTAAGTGTATCCATTTTGCAAATATCATCTGCACCCAGAATTTTATCATTCATAACAATCATGACACCTCTACTATAAGAATCTTTATTTGCTGCACAAACAACTGCATTGTATATATTTCTCGGACCATCTGCACTTAATGCAGTAGAAGGTCTCATAGCACCAACGAGAACAACTGGTTTATTTGTTTTTATAGTTAAATTTAAAAAGTATGCAGTTTCCTCTAAAGTATCAGTTCCATGAATAATAACAACTCCATCATATGAATTATTATTTGATAAATCATCTATATTATTAAGTAAAATTTCCCATATTTTAAAATCCATATCTTGACTTCCTATATTAGAAAGTTGCATTGTTTTTATATTAGCTATATCATTTAATTTATCAATACCTAAAATCAAATCCTCGACTTTTAAAATGCCAGCTTTGTATGTTGATGTTATTGAAGAATTACCAATACCAGCAATAGTTCCCCCTGTTGCAAATATCATAATATTCGGTTTACTATTTGTCATTAAAACCATTAGGGGTTATATTTAAATGATATTTTTAATTATAAAAATGACGTAAATAATCACTTAAATTTTAAAATTTTTTGTTTTATATTATCATAATATGTATATTTTTTATTAAATTTAAAAATAAATTTTTTAATATAATTTTTATTTTTAATAGATTTATCCATTTTAATAAAAAAACGGTTGTGACTTTAAATAATGAAATTTTTAACATAAATTATTTTTGGCAATTTAATATATACAAAATATAGATAAAAAAATTAAGATAAAAACTTAATAAATTTATACATATTATTTTTTTTTCAATTTATATAATAATATGTAAATTTTATTTAAAATTATGGTATTTAACTTTTAAATTGATATTCAATTTTATTTCACTTTAATTTTTAAATTATTTTGATAAATGAAATTTTTTTTATTACAAAAAGTATTTACTTTATTTAACAGATTACATATCTTTATAGATTGATTTGTAAAATTTTTTATATATTAATTATTCTGAATTAAGTAAAATTAGTTGTTTTTTTACAGAAAAAATTAATTGGGATTTATACATAATTTTAAAAATTTTGTAATTTTTATTTTTTTTTAGTATAACAAATAATTTGTAAAATTTTTTTAATTACTTTTTAGTAAAAATAAACCAAATTAAAAATAGTTTAAACCGTAATTATTTTTAAGTTTTTGACAAAAAATTATTTTACATTTTATTATATTTATCAATTTTGTAACTATTATAGCATTGATTGATAAAATATACGATAGCTTTTATATAAGAATTTTTAAACATATAAATTATATATAATAACAGTACATAACTTTATGAAATTTTTTGAAATCATATATTAAATTAATTAAAGTTTTTTAAAATTTACATATAAATAGTTTAAATATTTTAAGTATAAAAATATTTATTGTAAATTCTATTTTGAATTTTTAAATTTTTATAAATTATAAATTCTTTAATGTCAGTTGAAAAATAATTATTTTTTTATAATATTTTGTATAATTTACTTGTTAAATACAAAGACGTTCAAAAGGTAACTTTTATAAAAAATACATAATATTTATAAATAGCATAAAAATTAATAATATTTAAATTCAAAAACATTAGAATTTGTGATAAAAATAATATAAACATATAATTAAAATAATCAATTAACATTTTTTAAATCTACAAAAATATGTTTTTGAAACACACTGAGGAAATATATCAAATTTTAAAATTTTAATCTTTAATATAATTATGCTATAATTTAAAAACATTTTAAAGAATATCAATATAGTCAATTGTTTAATTTTTTGACTTTTTAAAAGTCTTTAAAATTTTAAATAAAAAGAGTAAAATATTATCTTCTGTATGTAATGAGATTGATGTATGGATCGAATTAGGATAAATACTTAATTATAAAAAAAATGATTTGAAACTGTTTTCAAAATAATAAAATTTAAAGTATTATTTATTATATAATAAAAAAAATATTAAGTGGAAAAAAAATTTAGATTTAAAGAGGGTTATGTAATTTTTTTTGTTAAACGTGTAAAAACAAATATTGATAAATTTTATTAATTTATATTTTTTAAATTATATCAATCTATATCTATTAAATTTTATAGATAAATTTTATATATTGAAATTTTTTTAAAAATAGAAAGATATATGCTTTTAAATAAAAAATGTTAAAAATATATATGACAAAATAAATGAGTATATTTTAAAATATATGAGACATTTTAAATTAAGATAAAATTTTAGTTAAGTCTAAATCATTATTGTAAAAAACCAAGTATCTAAAATTTTATATACAATTAAATACTCCAAAATGTAATTAGATTATAAAAAACATTTACAATATATCTTTACTATTAAAATATTAAAATATTAAATAAGTTAATATTGTTAAAATTTAATAATGTAAAGAATTTGTAATAAAATATTTTTAAATGACTTTAATATTAGACTTAAAATATTTTGTATTATATTATAATGTTAAAGTTAAATTAGGTATTATAAAACCTAAGATTGATATTTTTAAATATAATACATTTGATCTATAGAATAAAAATACTTTAAAATAATTATCATTAAGATAAAGTTAAGTAGTAACAGAAATAATTCAAATAAAAAGAATCAAAGAACAATATAATTTGTTTAAAATTTGTATATAACGTACGTCATTTTGAGCAATACATAAAAAAATTAAAAAATAAAGTTCTTATTGTAGTTTTAAGTAAAAAATATTTTGAAAAAGAAACAATTAAAATATGATAAAATAATGTATAATACAGAAACAAAATTATTATTATTTTTATATAAATCAAATAATTATTAATTTTTGCATTAAATTAATTTTTAAATTAATTGTTTGTTGGTTGGTCAGTTTTATAATTTTTTTATAATAAATAATAAATAAATATGTTTAAATATATAATTAAAAATTTTTGAAAATGTTTAAAAAAGTCAATATAGAGAAAAAAATTATATTTTTATAATTTATATTAAATATTAAATTAATTAATAAATTTTTTTTTAATTTAATATTTTCAAAAACAAATAAAAAAGATTTAAATGAAAAACATATAAAATTAATTATAAATAAAATAACATAAATAATTTAACTATATTACAAATATTAAATTTATTTTATATCATAAAAAATATTATGAATATTTTCGATTATATAAAAAAATAAAAATATTCTCCATGTTTTTCTTCATAAAAGTATTGTTGTCTTTAGAATTAGTAAATTTGAAACTAAAATATAAAAATTTAACAGTATTTGATAATTCAAATACAAGTATATTATCATATACATTTTTAAAAGATTATTTAAATTTGAAAACAAACTACAATAAAACATTTTACAATGGTTCTAATGATTTTGCAAAATTGTTTTTCTATAGAATTATAAAAGATGACGATAGATATACAGAAAATCGTATTTATATGTTTGAATCTAGCAATGTATTAGAAATGTGTGATTACAATATCAAAATAAATGATAATTTTTCAATTGTTGAAATAAATCCAAATTTAAAAATCGAATGCGA
This sequence comes from Vairimorpha apis BRL 01, assembly GCA_000447185.1. Classification (NCBI taxonomy): domain Eukaryota; kingdom Fungi; phylum Microsporidia; family Nosematidae; genus Vairimorpha; species Vairimorpha apis. Next base: position 8,508 of record KE646953.1, on the reverse strand, counting down.
AAATGATAATCATCAAAAAATAAAAGTTCAAAATATTTTTAATTTTAGTAAATTTATTTGGAAAAACTATTTACAATCAAAAATTAATAACAACAAAAGTTTAATTTTGAACATAATTGATACAATTTTAGAAGAACCGAGAATTTCATTAGTATCAATGTTTAAAAATTGTCCCCTTTTATATTTTAACAAAACACTTGAAAAAATATACGATATTTTTGATATTTTAAAAAATATAATAAATAGTAATAATATAATTACATTTAATACAATCTACGAATCATTAAAAAATTTTAGTGAAAATTATGATGAAAATATAGTGATGCAAAGATATCATTCATTAAAAGGTGAACAAATTACAAATGCATCTAAAAATTTTTGTTTAAGTTGTTTACTTACGGACATAGAAAATATATTAGGATACTATACAAATAACAAATACATATATAAAGTATATAATTTTATAGAATTTAATAATACAATCATTAGTAATTTTTTTATTGGCTTTGAAATAGAATTTAACATAAATAATGTAAAGCTTGATGAAAATGGTAATTTATCAATTTATGTTTTTGACCAAAATGGTAACAAAGAAAATGATTTTTTACTTTATTCTACTAAAGATAAAATTTTTATATTCATAGAAAGAATTTTTTGTCTTAATAAATCATTAATGAAAATAAAAGTGATAATTGAATCAAAAAATAAGATGTTTGAAAGTAATTTAATAGATATTAAGAGTTTAATTATAGAATAAATTATTTTTTTTTAATAATTCTATTTTTAAATATCAAATTTTGAATTTAATTATAAATTTTTTTTTAATAATAATTGTATATTTGAATATTGATAATTAAATATGCATATTTACAATATATTATAAATTAAAGTGTGCTGTTATTTAATATTTATAAAAATTCTATTATGATATTTTTATTAAACAAAAAAATTTTTATGACTTTATTTATAAAATTATTATTAATGCTTTTATATTAATATTAATTTATATATCCTGTTTCCTGTTCTGTAATTCGTTAAAATATATACAAAAGTATTATTAAGTGATAGAACTTTTATTTTTTTTTCGTTTATAAATATTAAGTTTTTTTAATGTTAAAAGGCTTATTTACTTACTTAAAGCACCATATTATATTGTATAAATCTATCAAACCTAATAATTCGCCAATTCTTATGTTTAAAATATTGCTATGACTTTAATTGTTTTAAAATATCAAAAGATATGAACGCTTCCAAAAAAAGTTGTTTCTTTTCTAACTTCAATCTATGTTAGTATATGATTTGAGATAATTTAATTTAATGTCTATCTTTGCAATTATATAAAATTAATATCTCAACAAAATGTTGTCTACTATTTTTTAATAAAATGTTCTCTAAGCTGTTTATTTTTGTGTATATGTTATATTTATTGTTTTATTTTAAATAAATGCACTTAACATTTATTTTTTTATTACAACAATATACGATTATTGAACACATATAAACAAATATTAAAAAAGAAGCATAAATTCTAATTGATATTATTTAACGCAATATTACAAAAAAAATTAGTCAAAATTATTTTTATTTTAAATTGTGTTATTATCTTAAATTATTGAAATTATTTTTAAAAATAAAACATTGATAATATTATATATTTATAAGATAACGATAAATTTTTTTGGTTTTTATGTATATTTTGTGCATAAATTTCATTTTTGTTTCCCCATTATTTTTATGTAATACTTAAAATAATAAGAATTTATTTAGTTTAAATATAATCATTTCTAATGTTAATTTTTAGCATTTTTCCATGATATGCAAATTAAAGTATATAGTTTATCATCTAAATATCAAATGAATAGTTTTTTCAATTTTGATAAATTTTGTACAAAAATGTCATTATTTGAAAAATATTTTATAGTTTTGTGAATAAAAAAAGTTGATTTAAAAGTATATAATAAAAAAAATTATAATTAAAAATATCACACAGAAAAATTAAATGTAAAAAAAATTCAAATATATTTGAGTACGTTAAAAATTTAAATAGTTAATAATAAAGACCACAAAAATAAAAGGAAAGTTTACTTTAATATTGATTTATATTAAACATTTATACATTGTTTTGATTTATGAAACGTGATTCAAAAAAAAATGCTAATGCTTAAAATAATTATCTTAAAAAAAATTTTAATAAGATATTAACAAAGAACATACTAAAACATGTAGGTTAAAAATAGTAAAATTGTAAATATAGCGAAATTTTTGCTGATCTTTAAATACTTATAAAATATGTATGATATTATTATAAAAACTGATAATATACTGCAAGTTTTAAAAATTATTTTTTGATTTGTAATATAATTTAGTTTACAAAGAAAAAGAGTTTTAGAATTTGCAATATTTTTTTCAGATAAAGGTTTAAATATATTGGATAAATCAATTCATTGTTGTTAATCTTATGATATATACTTAATCGTTTTTTTTCTATTTGGTTTGTGTTACTTTGGAATCTCTCTTCTTTTGATAGTAAAGTAAAATCTGATAAAAAATTATTTATAAATACATTAAAAAGATCAGTTTTGAAAATAATAAAAGATTTTTGTGATTTTAAATTTATAAATTTTTTTATATAAAAAATATTATTAGATAAAATGCTTAAATTTGTTTATCTTGTTTTTTATTAATTAAAAAAGAATTATTATTTATCTTCTCAGTGGCATTATTTAAGAGTTTTATCGAAATATTATCATTAGTATCATAATAAATAGGAAACAAAATTGATCTTTTAAATAATTATTTTTGGCATTGTATTTTATATAAAAATGTTTTAATTATAAAATATGCCGTATGTCGTCTATTTAAACTGCATTTTGATTGTTTCAAATAAAATTTAAACTTTTTACAATCTTTATTTTCTTTGCATCTATCTCTAAAAAAAAAAAATAGCATTTAAAATAAGATTTCTTCATTTTATTTAGACAAAAAAAATTAATGATTTTTTTAAAAACATCTGTATGTATTTCATTTTTTTCAAAATAATCATATCTTGTTAATCCCAATAAATTATCTACATTTCTAGACTGCATACTATTTTTAAATTAATTACAATTTATAAAAGTATTTGTAAAAACGTTGCTTAAATATATATTGAACATTTTTGAAGTAATGATTCTACAAATTATTTCATTTTACTAAAACAACTTTTTTTGCATTTACAAATTAGTCTATTTAATATATGCATACATTTTGGAAAATTTTTTATTTAATTTTAATTTCCGATCAATTTATATTGTTTTCCTTTGTTATCATGTTACAGATATTTACTGAAGATTTGACATTTTTTTTTCAAATTGATCGTCCTATTTTTTACTTTATAAAATTTCCTATCCATATAAAAGGGATTTTTTGTTCAATAAAAAGTATAATTTAAAAAATTATTTAAAATAAATAATTTAATTTTTTTTGATTTTAAATTTAATATCAAAATATTTTTATAAGTATTAGAAATAAAAAATAAATTAGTAAAATTAATAATAAAAAGTAAATATTTTTAAGATAATTTTAAATTTAATTATAGCGATTTTATTAAATATCAATTTTATTTATCATGTAATATTCATTTATATATTGGAATTTAATTTAAGATTGATAAGCTTTACATAAAAATAATGATTCTCGTTTTTTATTAAATTTTTTTGATTTTATACCTTAAACAATAATCATTTTTAATTTTTTAAAAATTATATTTATATTAAAAAATTTTTAATTAATCTTTTTTATAAGATAATATTACGAAAAAAATTATGATTTAAAAAGCTTATATTTAATCTTGTTAAAAAATAATAATTAATTACAAAATTAATTTTACACTGAATATATAGTTTTTATTTGATAAAATATAATATACATTACAAACTTAATATAAATTGAAGATGAAATTAGGAAAAATTTATGATAATTCTGAAATACATTTACATTAAAACGTATATAAGTATCAAATAAATAACAAATAATGTCTAAAAAAGTCTCAAAATTCAATATCTTTTCCTTTTCTAAAAATTTATTTTTTATGAAATTTTATTATTAAATAAATTTTTTAAATGGTTTTACAAAGATCTTTTTATTTAAATATTTCTTAATTCTTAAATAAAAAAAAAGTTTTTTAAAATTTTATTGTTATACTTTTTCTATATTATAAATCTTAATTGAAATTTCCTTACAATTATCATTTGTTTCATTTTGCAAAAAATAATTAAATATACTTATAAAATAATTATTTATTCTGTATAAAATTTAAAACAATTATTATTAAATATTCTTTTTATAAGTTCTTTCACATTCTTAGTATTTTATCATATAAAAATATATGTCTCAATATGATTCAACAAGTTCAAAGTAAATCTATTATTGATTTCCTAAGTTTAAATTTATAATACAACATTGATCAAAATATGATCTATATATTGAAATTGATTTTAATAACATTTTTAAACATATATCAATTTTTTTAAAAAGTAAAATACATATTATTTTTTATAAAACTAAAATAGTTTGTCTACAGATTAGTTAATTTTTCATTATTACAGTTAAACAGTATAAAATAAAAATTATACTTTTTTAAACAATCATCTTTTTGCAAATATTCTTACCAAAAAATATATACCTTTAACAGATATAATAATTGTTTTTCATATATTTTTCTTTTACGAATTAAAGGAGATAATTTTATAATTTAAATCAAGTTAAAACATTTTTAATTATTTCTGACAATTACAAATTAAATAATGAAATTATTTTTAAATGAAATTCAAAAATCATTAATAAATAAATAATTCATCAAATGAAATAATAAATAAACACTGATATTTAAATATAATGTATTTTATTGGGTTATAATATTCATCTAATTCATTTTTGTTTAATTGACATTAATATTTTTATCATTGAGATTTACTATTCGTTTCTCACCATGTTTTTCTTTACTCTTATCTTTAAGGGACATTTTATTTTCATAACGTTTTGGTTTCGCTTCCTCAATAATATTAACTTCATATAGTTTTCGTATTAATAGTTTCTCCATGCATCTCCTATCTCATCCTCTCCAGCTTCACTCCAACCGTGTCCTCGTCTTCGCTCTAGAGAGATAGACTCTAATTTTTTTTAGAACAAATCACAGTATATATGCCTTAAAGTTTGGTTGAATTTCTAGCATTTTATATGTATTTTGTGGTATTTAGTCACCACATTGTCCCATGTCATCACATATGATACTATCCTTGTCTTACACTTATGTATTATACCAAGTTCATTTGCAAGTAGGTCATATTTTCTAAGTTTTTCAATTTCGACAAATGAAAGTCGATCCTGATTGGTTATTCCAACCTCTACTATAAGAATTTCCCTCTTTTTTGTATATTACCTTGATATCAATCTTATTATGGCTGACTTTAATGTCAGTAACAAATCGAGTATCAACTCGGATCTCCGACTGATCATTTCTATAACTTTTTGTAATGAATGGCTTCTGATCTTATTGGTTTTTTTAAATCCATATTTTCTACATAGTAAAAGATGTATACATCTAATCATTTCTATATGTCGTCTCATATATTCAAAACCTAACATACGATCAATCTTGTAGCTAGATGGTCCACTGTCTTTCTATGTGACCTTCAATGAGTGCAAAGCACTTCTTGTGCATAAAAATATTTTTTATCCTGTAGAAAGCAATAAAATTGCTTCAGATATAGCATGTTTGGTTCGGGTTATAAGCCATGTAGAAGAGTCCTTAAATACTTACTAGATCATATGTTCTTGCTTTAAACAACTTTTTACGATTGGTTCGTTTATCAGTTTTGTTGTAAAGGATAGCTTTTTGTGCTTCTACTAGTGTTTTTAGAAAGATGTCTCAGTTTGAACTATTTTTAATTTTTAGATATCTTTATATCAACGCTATGTTTGAAGAGTTCTCTTCTTCTATTTTAGAATAATCTCCTGCCTTAAAGAAATATTTTTTGATTTTTTAAAAACATTAAAATTGTTAAAAATAAAGTCTAACTATAATGTTCAATATTTACAAGTCCTCTTCCCATTTCTGCTCTTGGTAAGTATAGTCGTTCCTTACATGCTGGTTGCAAGTGAACTTGGTAATTGGTTAGCACTTGTCGAATGTCGTGATCGAGACTTCTAAAATCCTCTGGTTCGAGTTTTACTAATTCAATATGGTAATTAATCACCAATACTGCATGCTCATTGATGGCTCGAAGTATGTTCTTTCCATTGAGCTTTGTTTTGCATAGTTTTTCAACTCTTGCTAGTATCTCGTCCCTGACTATATCGAAAGTCTCTCTCTTGATTATACTAGATGCATACTCGGTAATACCTAAGTATTTATATCCTTGGTGTCCTTCCAGTATCACTGCATCATTTTCAACCTGTATAGTTAGTTGCGGATTTTTCACGGTTACACTCAAGTCCTACAGTCATAAAGAATTTTTTAGTCTCTTCATTCATTAACTTGAGGTTGTATTCAGATTTGTCCAGGAGTTTTAAATCGTCAATAAAGAGAAGATGATTGGTTATGTAACTTTTTCCCTGCATTTTGACATCTACTTTAGGGAACACCGAGTTCAGTTTCCTGCTCAAGGGATCCATGCATAAGACAAATAATAAAGATGATAATGAGTCTCCTTTTATTATTCCTCTCTCAATTTGTTTCTCAAATATTATTTCCACTTCCAACTTCAATATGCCACTTCTTGATCATGGCTTCAAGAAATTCTCTTATCCATATAGGAAACTTTATCTTACTAATACATTCTAGCAAGTAATAGTTGTCTATTGAGTCTTATGCTTTTTTAAAATCAATCCACATGGTCTTCAATGTGTTCCCATGTTCTTTATTGACTGTTATATTGATCATAGCCTGTTTTTTAGCATCTTGTACCTGTCTAACAGTACCATCTGGTTTTCATACGAAAATTCTCTTAATCAACTATTAGTTGTATAACCTTGGTTGCGCATTTCGTAGTCAATTTTTAAAGATAAGACATACAAATGATAGGTCTGAAGTGACTACCATGTGTCGACGTACCTTTCGAGATCAGATACGTTAAACCCTTATAAAACCATTTCTCTAATTGTTTTCCATTTTAACAGACCGACTGTACTATTCGTACATAAATGGATGCAATACTTCACACTTTTTACAAAAAAAAATGAAGATTTCATCACAGACAGTTATTTTCCAATTAGGGAGATTCAAAGCTTGTTATTATTTAAAAAACAAGTATTTTTTGAAGAACGAAAATAATAAATTATAGTAAAAAAGTTTTAATTTTTATTTTTATTACATAAATTTTAAAATAATTAAATTTAATGAATTATCATTCTCTTTAATATATTTAAACTAAATTTGACACATTTAAATTAAAAAAATATTTTAATTACATTTAGTAATTAAATATTATTTAAGGTTTTTATAAAATATAGCAATTTTTAAATAATTAGTCATTATTATTAAAAATATTAAATGCAATTTTATTCAAAAAACTGTAATAATATTTTCTCACTAAACGTAAATTAAAATTTAATAATTAAAATATCTAAAAACAAAAAATATTTTAATATATTTTATAATTAATATTTTATCTTAAATACCAGTATTAAAAATACAAATATTTTAATCTTTTATATTTTTTTTTCATAAATGTAAACGCGTATAATTTTAAACATCTATCAAAAAAATTATATACATAAATACGTAAATATTTTTACTATTGAAATATTTAATTTTTAAAATTATTTATTAAAACTTAAAATTTAAAGAACATAGTACCTTAATACATGTGTTAATTTTTTTTAAAATCGTAAAAGAATTATGTAAATTTTAAACCAAATTATGTAAAATTAAAATTTTAAATTTTAAGTTTAATAAATAATGTTACAATAATTTATTAGAAAAAAGTAAGTATAAAAAATAGTAAATAAATGAATATTCAACGAAAAATATTTTTTTATTTAATGTATTTATATTGATCAAAATAATTAAAATAAAATAAAAAAATATAATTTGAAATTGTGTTAAAAATATTTAAAAACAAATTTAATAAATTTCTATTGTAAAATATTTATATTTTTAATTTAATAATTTAAATGACAAAATTTGAATATTTTAAACATAATTATTATAAACAAACAAAAAATTAATATATGTATGGGTTATCATATTATACATTTTCATTATTTATGTTTATCATATATGTTGATTGTACAATTTTAAAAAATGAAGATTGTAATTGTAAAAATAATAAAATTGAGGTTCAAAATAAAAAAAAATTATCGAATGAATCTAAAAAATCTAAATATAATAATTTGAATACTATTAAAGAATTTGTTTATGATAATTCATCAATATTTGAACATGTTAATAGTATTAAAAAGAAAAAATATATTAATTGAATATAACCAAGATGAAGATAATAATGATAGACTTAAAATTTAAATATT
>KE646952.1:0-15156 GCA_000447185.1 Vairimorpha apis BRL 01 | reverse complement strand
TAATATACAGTTAGGATTGAATCATTTTTTTTTATAATCTTATTATCAAAACATTTATCGATGATTATAAAATTATTATAAACATGATCAAGTATAAATAAGCTGAATTTAAATATTAATATAAGATATTTTTAATTGGATTTAAAATTATAAATAAAATTTTCATATTTAAAATATGTTTTATAATTTTTTTTGAAAAAAATTTTTGTTTATTTAAACATTTTTTTCTTCCCTTCATGTTATGTTCAATAAAAGGAGAAGAAAAAAATATCAAACTAAAAAAGATGTTGAATTTTTATTACCAAAATTAACAGAAACAATTGTAGAACTCGATTTATCAACAAATGTTTTTGAGCCAGAAGCGATGGAAGAGATATGTAGCAAAATATGTAAAATGAAAAATTTACAAATAATTCGCTTAGATGCAATTTTTTCTACTTTAAAAAGACAAGATATGTTAAAATGTTTATCTTTGATCTGTAATGCTCTTATTGATAAAAAGTTGATAGAGCTTGATTTGAGTAATAATGCACTAAGCTGTGAATTTCCTGAAGAGTTTTATAATTTGATTAAAAATTTAAGAACATTAAAATTTTAAAATCGTAACGGTGGAATTGGTTTAAAAGGTGGAAATTTGTTAGGAGAAATGATTGAGCATTTGATAAATTTAGAATATTTAGATATAGCTCAAAATAGATTCTTTAGTTTTCCTGAAAAGTTATCAAATGGTTTGCTAAAGTTAAATAATTTAAGTATATTAAAACTAGAATATAACACAATTGAAAAAGATTCTTTAGAATTATTTTTAGAAAAGCTTAAAAATAAACCTATTGAATTTTTAGATATTACTGACAATATATTATCAGTTAAAGGTTGTAAATATCTTGGTGAATTATTTAATAGTTGGAATCTTAAGGAACTTAGAATGGGTGATTGTTTAGCTAGAAATGAAGGTATAATTGAATTTTTAAAATATGCAAATAAAAGTATGTACCTTTAAATTTACCAGGAGGGTTTGATAATGAAATAGATTTTACACTTGATATAAGTTATAATGAATGGGACCAGGAATGTATGGATGATTTAGTAAATTTTTGTGAAAAATATAAAATTAAGCAAATTAATATAAGTGGTAATTTTTATGACGATGATGAGCCAATAACTAATGCTTGTGATAAATATGGAGGACAAGTTATTTTAGAAGAAGATGATGAAAGTATTGAAGGATTTTCTGGTCTTGAAACGATTACAGAAATGGTCAAAAATTTATAAAACTTTTTTTTATATGTAAATTATTTTGTTATAATTTTATAGTGTAATATCATGATGAAAACATGTCAAATATAAATTTTTGTTTTTATTTAAAAAATACAGCTTTTTTTGATATAAAGTTTTATTTAACTTTTTATATAATAATATAAAATCCAAATTTGTTAAAATATTTTAAAGTTCAAACATACATTTTCATTATTTAATATTTATCTTTTAAGAAAAAGTAAATATTGTTTAAATGTCAATTTACAATTATCAGTGCAATTTGCGCAAAATATTTTACAATTAATTTATTAAAATCGATATTAGTATATTACTACATTAAACATTTTTAATATTTTACTTTTCAACAAAAAATGATGTGTTAAAATCTCTGTTTAAAATGTTTTTATATTCTATCTATTTATTGTAATTTCTAATTTCTATTTAGCACACAAAACTTTTTATTATAATTATTTATAATAATCCTGATATTTTACAATATTAAAATATTTTACTTTTACAATTAAAAATTATGAACAAACAATAAACAATTTAGAAATTTTGAAATTATTTTTATCGTTAAAACAATTTAAATGTCTTATATAATCTAAATACAAAACGATAATTATATAAATTGATGATAATATAAAAATAATTTTTTTAAATATTTTTTAAAAATACATCTATCTTTAAAATAATTATTATGATTATTCTTTTTGATAATAATATTATCTTTTTATTTATTATTATTTATAATGATTGAATTAACGTACTATTTTTAAATTTAATTATTTATGTTTTTTGAAGTATATATTTTTGTTAAAAAAAAGATTAACAATGTATAATTTTAAAAAAATTATATTTAATAGTACTTTAAAACATGTTGTAAAGATTATTATTTCATTTTTGTCCAAATTAAAACAATAAGTTTTCATACATTAGATGCTTTTAAAAGTTTCTATGTTTTATAATTTTATAAATTTTTAATAAATAGTTGGTATGATGTGAAATTAAAAATAAAAGAATTTATAATAATTTTTATAAATTGCATATAAATACGAAATTTTGTTTTTATTTTTTTGTGCAAAAATAACATAATGGTTTTACAAAAAAACAATAACACTTTGTTAAATAATTTAAATAATGGTTTAATATTACCTAATAATTTATTTATATTAAAAAAAGTATTATAATATAAATATATGAATAGATAAATATAAAAATTGAAGTTAAACATATCTAATAAAATATTAAATCAAATATAGGACAATCATTTATTTACTAATATAATATATATATATAAACTATTCAACCTTTAAAGGTTAAAATTTGATAAAACTTTAAGGAGATTCTCCTTTCTCTCCTTTCTTATACAAAAATAAAATTTTTAATTTATTATGATTTTAGATACATCTAATGAGGACAGGTTTTCGGATAACGAAGACAATAGTTCCTTTGAAGAAAACACTGTAACGGAATCTGACGATTCTATTAAACACGATCTTATAGACATGAGAAAATCATACGATGATATATTTGACTTAGAAAAACAAAATTCTTTATTAATAGAAGACAGTTCAAATTTGATGAGTTTTAAAGATTTAAATTCTGTTCATAGTTCAAATAATCCTTACTTTTGGAGTTTACCTAATTTATCATCTTTATCACGTTCATATACTCATATTAATTTCATATCACAACAACATATAAATACAAAATCTTCTTTATATTATTTAGCTGAAAAATGCAAAGAAATCTATAAGAATAATTTAAAAAAAAATATTTACCAAATTATCGTAGAAAAAAAAATATTAATACACCTGAGATATTACAAAATGATGTATATGGAAAGAGTTTTATTCAAAAAGAGACAAAACGGTTTAAAAGAGAATATAAAAAAAGAGTCATAGAAAAAATATAATTGTATCAGATCCTCTTTCAATTGAAATAGAAGAAACAATTGAAAGTTTTGCAGATTTTTCAGATTCTATGTTTAGATATAAAGTACAAGATACTACTAAAATGTTTTTGTGTCCAGAATTAAATTGTGATGTTGAACTTCCTTCATTAAGTAGAATAAAAAGACATTATTTGATACATACAAATTTGAAGCCTTTCAAATGTTTAAGTGATGTTTGTGAAAAAAAATTTTCTAGAAAGGATAATATGTTACAACACTATAGAACGCACTGCAAAGGTAAAAGAAAATAAAAACATACTTAATTGACATTTATAATAGTTTTTTATTTTGTAGAAATTAATTTTTGAAAAAATATAAGAATTTGGTTGTATTTTATTATTTATACTATAAATTTTAATGAACTTTATGCATAGTAACATAGTAAATGAATTTTTATAACATTAAACTTTTACAATTAAACAAAAATGTAAATGGGTGTGGCAGTAAGTTTAAATACTCATAAGAATTGAAAAAATAAATATATGAAATCCAAATAAATTTTTTTCAAAATGTTTTAATAAAAGTAGTAATTAATAATTTTTTGCTTTCATAAAAAATTTTTCAAATTTTTTATAATGTTTATTCATAGGTAAAAACATTTCATATTTTTTAATTCATAAAAAAATATAAAATACTGAATAAATATTATTTATAAATTGATTATATAAAAATAAATTACGTATTATAATATACTTTTAGCATTGATTATTTGTAAATTAAAAAAAACCTATAATATTTTTTTACTGTTTAAAATATATTAACAATAAATAAACGCGATAATATCGAATTGTTTATATTTTCTTAAATTTTTATAATGAAAAAAGTGAATAATTTTTAAATTTTCCATGTATTATATAACTATTTATATTTTTTTAAATATTAATATTAAGATTCATTAAAATTATATTTATTAAGCTTTTTTTCAAATTGTTTGTCATTTAATGTTAACAAATTTTATGTAAAAATCAAACATATCAATATAATATGTTTAATAGTTTTTAAATAATTTTTATTCTTTAAATTTGTAGTAACATATAACATAAAAACTATAAAAAAATTTCTATAGTCATAATTTTGCAATTTTTTATTTTTTATAAAATAATTTTATTCATTTTTAAAACTATTACCTAAATTTTAAATCTATAATTGTAATATAACATAATGAAAATTAGATGTAAATCTTTATAAATGGTTCAAACATTCAGTGAAAGATATTTAAACATATTAATAATTTTGTTTATACATATAATTTAACTAGAGTAAATATTTTTTTAAGTAATTATAATATTTAAAATTACAATATTAATTTTGAACATTAGTTTTTAAAATTTAATGCTTATATATATTATAATTCTATAATTAAAAATATTATTAATTTTAAATTATTTTGACATGAAATATATATGTATTATTTTAAAAATTTATAATAAATTTTTATTGTATCTTATTGATAAAATATTTTAATTATTTTGTAATTTAAGTACATTATAAAAATTTATTATAAATTTTAAAAAACAAGAAATTGGTCAAAAATTTTATAAAATAAATATTATCTGTATTTATAAATATTTAAAATGTTTTTTATAGTAAGTATTAAAATATATTTTTAAATGGTAAAATAAATCATACTATGAATTTATTTATACACGTATTTATTTATTTTAAATTTCGATGCTAAATTAAGTTACAATTATTTTTCTATTTAATTTGTAAAATGTTATTTTAAAGGAAAAATAATTAAATAATTTTTTAATTTATAATTTGACACATTACATTTCAATTAATTAATTCAAAATTTGATTAAACAACAGTTGTAAATTTATTAAAAAAATAAAATAAAATTTTAATGAAATAAAACAAATATTAATGTTTATTTTTGTATTCTATACATAATAACTGTATAAATTAATATATTTTATTGAAGTTTTTAAATGAAATTTTTATTTTGACGTTTATGAAAAATGTAAAAGAAATTTATACAATAAATTAATTGATTTGACGTATATTCTAAAAAATTTTAAATATACAAAAAAATAATATTTAAATTTTTAACTATACAATTAATGTATTTAAATTTTATTTATCTTACTAAAATCTTAAATTTATTTTATTAAAATTACTAAAATTATTTACGCAAATTTAGTAATTGACAGTCTATCAAAAGTCATTTTTTTAATAAAAAAATTAATATTTCGTATTTTTTGAAAAAATATCTGATGTTTCGATAGATCATTTTTTTAATGATATTGTATAAAATTAATTTTTATTAAATTTTTTTTATTATTACAAACATCTTATTAATGTGTCAAATAATGACTTTATTTTAACGTGTTGCAAAATTAAAAAAAAGATTTAATTATTTAAAGATATTTTTGTAAAGGGCATATGTCCAAGAAATCTAAAAAGACCATAAAAAATGTTAAGAACATTAATATTGCTAAATGTTTTAAAGGAGATATAAACGATTTTGAAGAATTTGCAGCTTTTTTTACTAAAAAATATTCTAGAGTTATTAACGAAAATTATGAAAATAAAAAAATATTAAGAATGATAAAAAAGCTAGTACAAGTACTGCTCAGAACTTGCATTTAAACAAACGTCCATCTGTTTGGGATTTTTATTTTGATAATCATAATAGTAGAGATAAATCAGTTCATTTAAAAACTTTGCAAAATGAAAAAGAAAATGAAGTTGTTAGTTTTGATTTGGTAAATGATATCTATTATGAAGATAAAGAAAAAAATTTACAAAATTTTGATTTTAATAAAAACCATTATGACATGAAAAATAAGGATAAATATTTAAAATATAACAATGCAGGTCAAAATAAGCTATATGATGTACTAATTAAAACAAAAGAAAATGTAAGGAATTCAGGGGTAGGTGATGATGAATTGTCTTGTAATTTTATTGAAAAGAAAAAGAGTTCATTAGAATATTTAGTAGAACTGTCATATCTTGATTATATCAAATATCAGAATGATAGTAAGAAACTGGTATTAAAGTTAATTGAAAAAGAAAAAGTATCAAAAAATTGTAGTTGTATTTTATCTTTTAAAAATAATACTATTGATAATAATAGTAATGAAGATACGTTTTATGATCAACTTTATGAACAAGAAAATATTTCGAAGGATTTATGATTAATAAATAATCTAATTGTTTTTTTGTCCTGTTTTGTAAATATATATACAACTAAATTTAATTGTTAAAATATAAAATGTATAACTACATAAAATTTTTTAATTATTTATTATATATAAATTTAATATATGCATTTAAAATATAACATTATATTTTTGAAATCATAATGCTTTCAAAATATTATCCAAAAAAGATAAAAAATAATATTTTTAAAGATTAAAAATGAAAAGACACTTGTGTATTTTTTAATAAACAGGTTTCTATCAAAACATTACTTACTAAAAAATTGTTATTGAAAATTTAATTTAATAAAAAAATTATCTAGCATCATACTCTTTTAATTTAATAAAATTTTATTATAACCGTATAATGGTAAATAAAAAATGTTTCTTTTAAATGATATTATTATTTGAATTATTGAAAAGATAATTTTGAATTTCATTACAAACATTATTAAAAATTTATTTGAAGATTTAATACATAATGTTTTTTAATTTTCATTTATTTTGTTTAAGAAAAAAAAAGATTTTATTATAAATAAAATAATACAAGTTAAATATTTATTTTATTATTAAACATGTGTTAGAAATAATTATATAACAAATGCAATTTTAAATTCAACATTTATTTGTCGTGACATGCTGAAAGATTTTTATGAAAAACTTTTAATTATTTATAGAAAATATTATTCAGTATGATAAGAAAAAGAACAGTAGTAAATAGTTTATTATTATTACCTTACTTCTAAGGTAACATGGCCGAGCGGTTAAGGCGGTGGACTTAAGATCCATTTATCATTTGATAGCGTGGGTTCGATCCCCACTGTTACCATTTTTATGCTATGTAAAAAATGGTTTATTTGAGTTTTTATTTTCTTTATTTGTTTATGTAAGAATCGGCCTTTGGCAAGTAGTAGTTTTATGGTCTGACTCTTTGGTTTCATCTATCCTGCCTCCTCTCCTGTACTCCATTGAAATGCTCTCAAGAGTTGTCTTAAAAATTATGGATTTAATATACTCTTAATTCGGTCGTTGATACTAAGTTTCTTTCTGAGTTTAAAGTGAAAT
This sequence comes from Vairimorpha apis BRL 01, assembly GCA_000447185.1. Lineage (NCBI taxonomy): Eukaryota > Fungi > Microsporidia > Nosematidae > Vairimorpha > Vairimorpha apis. The sequence goes on along the minus strand of KE646952.1, from coordinate 7,731 downwards.
TTTGTCATTAAACCTCCTACGTTATCACATATGGTATAATCTTTGTCTTACATCCATGTATAGACCCAATTTATTTGCAAGTTTACATATTTTCAAAGTTTTTCTGACTCAACATTTTGCAAATTATCAAATGAGATAACTCCTATTTCCACAATAAATAACTCTTTTTTCCTTTTATCAATTAAAAGATTCTGGTTTATTGTAACTTATTTTTACTTCTGTTTTTAAAGTCGTTTCTACTCTATTTATACATATTCATTTGCAACTATTTCATGTACAGAATATATCTAGGTTTTATATTTCCTATTGCAATTTATATTTGTTACATAATAACAAATGGATGAACTATATGTAATAAAATATTTAAAATTAATTATAATTTTTCTTCTAATTATAAACATAATGTAATATAATTTAAATGTTTTCATTTAGTTTATTTTATCTAAATTTAAAAAATTATTTTTTTTAAAAAAACCATTATTTTTTAAATTATAAATACGTTTTTTATTACGTAATTAAAAAATGTTTACAGTATTGTTTTAGTTACAAATATTTAAAATACATAAATTTTTTTTATATGTGTCAAATAATTTGCACATTCTATTCATAATAAAATAATTTAATTTCTAAAAAAAATTTAAAAAATTATATTTATAAATTTTTGATATGATAAGTTATTTTTTTTAAGCAGAAAACATATAAAAAATAAGTTAAATATATTAATTCTTAAAATAAATTCCTAAAATTTTAAATTAAAAAGTATATGATCAAATATCAAAATTAACATTTTAAATGTGAAAAAAAATTAATATTTCAAATGTTGCGATATAAATAAAATATTAACATATCGTAAACAGATCTTTAAAAAGGTAAAATTATTTATGTATACATACAAAAATAAAATTACATCAATAATTATCATTATAAAAAAATATAAAAATGTAAATTAAAGGTTATTAGGCAAAATCAATTGAAAATTTTAATAAACTTGCTTTGGTGCCTTTTGAGCTCCCTTCAAAAATACGTTTTTAATATTTTCTTCACCTTTTTTTAATGCTGCAGTAACCACGCTCATTCCATGTTTAAGATTTTCATATAACTCTTCGTTGTTCATTTTCGTGTCTCCAATAGGAAATGAAGTAACCGACATATCTTTCACTCTCAATCTATAAGTTTTTAATGCATTTTGGAAAATGTTCTCAACTTTATCATCATCTTTTAAAACGTATGGAATTTTACCAGCTCTTAAAAAACTTTAGTTTGAAAAATTTTATTGGATCCCTTACATAAAATAAAATACTTATTTTGCTTGAAAATTTTCTTTTTTTCATTCATCATTTTGTCTTGCATTAAATCATCAATTAGATAATACGGAATATTTTTTTCTTGACAGACCTTAGCAGTGTCTTTGTCAGCCAAAACTATTGTTTTAGCTAAATTTCTTGCTTTATGAGGCATAGAAATATCCTTTGTAATTTTATTATCTCTTCTTGGATCCAACCCTTTCAAATTAACTTGAACTTGAATAGTGTCTGTAAATTCAGCATTTTCATTTTTTATTTCATCTAAAAACCGTTCAATTCTTGTTTTTTCCAAAAATAAAAGTTCATTTTGTTCATCATTTTTTGCCATACCCTTAAAAAAATTTTTTTTATATTTTTAACTTGAATTTTCAATAAATTTTTTTGTAAATATCTTTACTATTATAATTTTTAAGTTAATATAAACTAAATCGAAATAAAAATTAAATAACGATAAATTAAAAACATATTATATAATAAATACTAATGTTTCTAATTTATTTAAGATTCAATGATATTTGATTACTGAAACACTTCGTCATCAAAATAACTAAAAAAAATCAAACTATTATTTTCATGCAGTCAAGAGAATCAGAAAATACAACATCCTATGAAAATTTATCTATTGATGAAAAAACATCTTTAAGACAGCATTACTTAAACGAAATAGCCAATATAGATGATATTACTCTGTTTCCTTGTTTATGCTATAAAAACATGGATGTTGAAAAAAATTCTGTGTGTAATGATTCTGTAATTGAAATTCTTGATATATTAACTTATAAAAGTACTATTCATAAATTATTTTATGGTACTTATAGAGACGAAGAAATTAAAGAAGTTTATGAACTCGTACAAAAAAATGAAAAAATTCAGTATGACAGTAAAAATCCAAGACTTATCGCACAGGTGTTTATATGGATTGTCAAATGGAATGATATTCCATTTTTTCCTCATGAATTTAATAAAATATTATTTGAAGCTTATTTAGAAAATGATCGAAAAATTCAACTAGAAATTGTAAAAAGAATTCCCTTTGTTTTGAACGAACGCAACAGAATATTTTTTATAAAATTAAAACGATTAATAGAAGAAATAGATGCACATAAAAAAATTCAGAAACGACGAAAAATGATTTATTACATATTTTTGGACCAATTGTTTTTAAAGGAACATTCGAAGGAAAACATGTTTTTGGATATCACAGAATGGTTATTCTTGCTGATGTTTTAGATGCTGATTTTTTTAATGTCAATATTAATTACAACAAAATAAACTAAACCCTTAATTATGGTTACTGATCAGGCAATTTTTCATAAAAAATTCATCCAAGAACATGAACACTATAATTCAAAATTGAAAGAATATAAAGAGTATCGCGAAGTTTTGAAAGACGGAAATTGTTTATATTTGAGTATTGCGGTTAAATTTATAGAATTTTATAGACAATCTCAAAACAAACAAAAATGGTACCTTTTTAAAAATAAGATAGTTAATTATTTTTGCGAAATAAAGGTCGAAACTTTGCTTTATGATGATAATATAACTACGATTGAAAATATGATAAATGAAGAATTTGATTTAGAAGATTATGAGAAATATGTTTGGTTCGAAGTTGTACAATTTTTAAAGCTTGTTATTACCGTAGAAATGAAAATGAATCAAGAAAAATATCAACCTTTTTTATATCAAACAACTATTCAAGAATATTGTGAAAAACAAGTTCAACCTTTTTTTATTGAAGCAGGATACATTGAAATTGGAGTTTTAGTTTCAATATTATCATTTAATATTGAAGTTATAGATATAACAGAAAATAGTGATGAAATTAAACGTTTATATGGTGATAATGATGAAAAAATAACAATTTTACATACACCTAATCATTTTGAGCCTATTTACATGTAAAATGTATTAAAAACAAAAATAATTTAATAAACTACTGTAAATTTTTCAAAGTTTTTTTATATCAAAATTGATTTTTTTACATATAAATTCTAACAATTTATGACTTATAAGAAATTTAAAATTTCGATTAATTATTTTTCTTTCAATTAAACTATCAATTTTCATTTTATTTTAAATAAATTATTATGCTTATGGTCAATTTCTTCTATGTTTTTTATTAAATCTTTATATTTTTTGTTTTTAATTAATGAAATTAAAATTAAAATTTCCAAATAATCAAAACTTTCAATATAGTTTTCAACATATGAAATTTCATTTATATTTAGTAAAAATGTAGAGGTTTATTTTTAAATGAATCTATTATTAATTTGTTATTAAAATGATTTATCTTGTTATTATTTAAAAAAGAAAGTTTTTCATTGTACGATAAATTGAAAAAAATTTGGATAAAATCTTTTACTCGAGTATTATTGTATAAAATAATCCTTTTACAATTATGATCAAAAAAATCCAATGATGTAATAATTTTTATTTTATTATTATATTCAAATTTTGAAAAATTTGAAGCAACATGAAATTCCAGTTTACAAAATTTTAAAAAATGAAAAAAAACTTGCACATCTTCAAAGGAAATAATCTGTATTTTAAATTCCTTTTCATTTTTTAATAATTTTTTCAATTTTATGTTTTCTTCCCATTTTATATTAGCAAAATTCATAAAAGGGAAATACTTAATATTTTTTTATATTTATTAATTATAATGTTTTAACAATTTTTATAAAAAATTAAAATACAAACTGTCCCCTTAATGATTTCAGATAAGATTATTTTAAATTTTGAAAATGAAAAACATAAAATTATATTAAATGATTTATTTTATATGTTATGTGGTATCGACACGATGAATATTTCTATAGGACTAAAAATAAAAAATATGCTCTTATTATTTCTGAAGAATATTCTTTTGAGTATTTGCAACATTTTGAAGATTTATGTATAAATATTAGAATTATAAATATGTTTATTAAAAAAGGACAGTTATTACAAAATAGTATTAAAAATATCATATCTGATTTTTTCATAGAAAAAATGGTAAATTTTTTTAAAAAGGTGTTATATTGTAAAAATAATATTAGCAACGTAGAGGAATTATATGTAAGATTAGAACAAAATATCAAAGAAATATCAAGCATGAGAAAAATTATTGACATATGTTGTGAATATAACGAGATTGAAATTTTTAATAATCTTATAATTGTACAAAAAAATATAGATTTTTGTGACGAATTGATTAAAAATTGTTATTCTAAAATTGAATTGGATATTGTAAAGTGGGTTACAAGAGGAGAGATATCTAATTACTTTTTTATTAAGGAAAATAATCTTAATTCTCTTAATATTGAAAACTGTTTTTGGAAACATAAATATGTAATTGAAGATAATCAAATTCCTGTAAATCTTACATCTGATGCAAAAACAATATTAAATTGTGGAAAACTTTTATCTTTATGTAAAATTTTAAAATTTGAAATGAAAATAAACGAAAATTTTCTTACAGAACGTGGATTATATGGATTATTTTCCTACATCAATTCAATGACATTAACTTATATTAAGGATAATATTAAACAAGAATTAAAAATACTTCAAAATTATGTATTAATGAACGATATGTCTTTTTTTAATGATCTATTTATTGATTTATATAATGATAAATCATTTAATATATCAAATGATTTTTCTTTAGCTTCTGAGGAAAACATAAATTTTATATATAAAATTAATACTTTTAAAAAATTGAATATTTAAATTTTAAAATTTGCGATTTAGATTTAAATAACACATTATATAAAATTTTTAACTTTGATTTAAAAATTAAAAATAATCAATCTATTATGGAATTTTTGTCTATTAATTTTTCTCCAAAAATTTTAAGCTTATTGATTAGTCGAAAAGATTTTTTAGAATTAGAACTAATTTTTAGATTTTTATTTGCATTATCTGTTATTCAGTTTTTTTTACAAAAATATTTTAATTTTAGATTTTCAAAACTTGTTCTTTATTTTATAAAAAACTTTAAGTTTAATATATATTTCAATATAAAAGAAATTCATGTAACTGATTTAGAATTATTTATTTCTGATTTGGACACTATGATAAAAAAATATTTAAATTCACTTTTTTTAGTATCTTCAGATATTTCTTTTATTTTGTCTGAAATTATAGATTTATCATTTAATTTTATTGGTTTAGAAAACAAAAATGAATGTTTAAATATTTGTGATTTTGAAATTAAATTTATTACTATAATTAAAAAATTATATAATGAAATAAAATCGAAAAATGCAGATTTGATGTTTTTAAATGCACTTGAAAATTTATTGGATAAAAATTTCTTTTTAATAAATGTATAAAATATTTTTTTTTAAAATTATAAATAATTATTTTTAATTTTATTTTTGTGATTAACATAAAGGTTTACTTAAAAATATATTTGTATTAAACTTAAAATTTACTAAGAATTTAAAATACTTTAAAAAACAAATGATAATTAAAATATTAAAGTATAATAATTCTTACTATAAATATGTTGTTATTTTTTTTATATTATAATTTATACCAAAATTTTTGTTAAATTTATTGAGCTTTTTTGCAACTTTATGTAAATTAAATAATATATCAACTAGTAAAATTTTGAAGTAAGTAGATAATATATAACAAAATAGATATAATTGTGATTGACACAATGAGAAAATAACTTTTATTATAAAAAAAGATTCATCTCACTTGGTAACTTACAACAAATCAATTTAGTAAATGTAGAAACAATGGATAACTTACGAATGAATTGGGTTTGTTCAAGGATGTAAGAGAAAGATAATAAAATTAAACGATATATTGTTCGAATATTTTTTTAATAAATAAAAGAAATAGATATTACCGACCGATTTAAAATGTATGTTTAATTTATAATTAAATAAACTCTTCATTATATTTTAATTAAATATATAATATAAATCATAATATTTGAAATTGAAGACAGATCATCTAACAACTTTTTTCATAAAGAAAAAATTGTAAAAGTACTATAAAATAAACAATTATATAATTATAATAAATTAATTATAAAATTTGATTTTGTATGATTATATAATGAGAATAATTTAGATTCTTAAAATTAATTTAATTTTCTATTAAATTTTAGTATGGTATTTTATTTAAGTAATTTTGTTTAAATTACAACATAAATATTAAACAAACTACTTTGAATCTAAATTCCAATACAAATATTAAAAATAAAAATTATTATGTTAGAAAATTGTCAACAAATTACACATTAAAATTTAGAAAATTTTTGTTCAATATTTTTTTAAATTTAAAACATGATTAATTGAAGTTTGAAAAGATTAAAAAAATTATTTATTTAAAATACAAAAATTTTATTATAGCTATTTAATCATCATTTTTTAACATAAAAATATTTTAGATATAAAAACAATTTATTAATAACCAAGCATTATTATATTATCATCAAGTTTTGCATCAAGTTTCTTTTTCTCAACTGTAGCTGTCAAAAAATTTTTAAATACATGAGTGTAACGACCGTCTTGATGATTTCTAAGTCCTGCTTTTAAATTATCTGATACAATTGTAGCAATTCTTCTTAGCCAATCATATTGTTCATCATCATTTAAAGAATTATGAACAAGACTTTCATGTACAAAATTAAATTTCATACCTTCATTGGTAATCCATTTATCGAGTTTTATTATATTATCATCAAGTTCAACAAGTCTAGCTTCCAAATAAGGACTTTCTGTGACTTGCCAAAAACTATCAAGATCATGTATACTTCTTAAATTTGCATTTAAATGGTCAACAATGCTTATTTTTTCTTTATCATCCATTTCATATGCTTTATCATTGTACCAAGATCGAAATCCAGCAGAGTGTTTATAAAAATATGTAAAATAATGACTTAATAATAATCTTAATTGAGAGTAGATTTCAGCAACATACTTAGGTCCATAATTCGTTTTTGACACAAAATAATTAGTTTTCCAATCCATTCCTAAAGTATCAGGTCTTGCTAATGTTGTACTTTCATCAAATAATTTACCAGATGTGGTTTTTTGTAATTCATAAGCAGTTTTTAAACAATAAACATATATATAAAAAAGTAGAATATACATTTGAAAACTTAAAACAAAAGATTTATATTTATAATATGATACGATGTTTCATATTATCAATCAATTATTTTAAATTTACAAATCCAAGACATTGTAAGATTTTAATATTGTCATGATTAAACAAGAACAAATTAAATATAACGATAAAATAATATTAAAATTTATAGTTTAAATTTATAAAGTAGCTGGAATAAAACGTTCAACAAAAGATCTTTGACCTCTAAATGAAACAATAGGCACTCCAGGAATATCTTTTATTCTTTGTTTAAGTCCTACATCCGATGTAGCTACCACGTAACATCTATGATTCGTTACCCTTTCCTATATAC
>KE646947.1:2766-27775 GCA_000447185.1 Vairimorpha apis BRL 01 | reverse complement strand
ATATTTGTTTATATACATAAATTTTAAAATTTTAAGTTTGATTAAAGTTTGTAAATTAAAGAAAAACATATAAATATTAAAGCAAAAAAATTTTATTTGATTTTTAACAAATTAATTAAGTAAATTTTAAACACAATTAAAACCATCAAATTTTTCAATGGCACAATCCAACAATTTTTTTAATATTTTTTTATCGTTTATATTGGGCAAATAAAGAGTATTAGTACATGTACGAGCATTTATAGCACAATCAAAACCAAATTTAGAACTGTCTTCATTAAGCTCTAAAATATTAAAAGGACATACAAAATTACTACTTTTTCCCTTTAAATTTTTAAATCCACCATAAGGTGGCCAATATTGAGAAGTTACAAAATACAATAATTTTGATTTTTGTTCAGTAGTATAATTATTTACAATTTGCCAAAAAAGATATATAAATGTTTTATCACTCAATGGTGCAAGTCTATAAACGCTGTTTTCGATCCAATCTTTCATTTCAATTCTTCTAATCCCACAAATATCTAATTGTAGTTGTTTCCAATTATAATTTCTATAAATATCAGGATATATTATTTCTTCAAATCCTTCTCTTAAAGCATATAGTTGCTTTTTTATATTACCTATGTATTTCATTTGAATTTTTAAATGTATAAACTCTTCAACGTTTTCTTTTGTAACATATATATTATTTCCATTTTCTTTAAGATTTACTTCACAATAATTATGACCATCAAAATAAATATCTTGAAATTTCATTGTTGGTTGAATGTTATTTTCATTTTTTATAAATTTATAAATATTTTCCAGAACAATATAATATTCTGAATCATATTTTTTTACATCATTTAAAAAAATTTGTTTTCTTGTTAAAAAATGAAAAATAAACCATTCACATGGAAAATTTAAGGAAACATTATTTATAAAAGCTTGATTTAATAATCTTCCGATGAATTTATATTTTAGAATTAAATCATTATTAACATTTTCAGAATATTTAATTATAAATTCTGAGCTATTATCAAATGTCGGAGAAAACAAATTATATTTTTCTTTAAAAATTTCATTAAAAATCAAATTAAGCCATTCTTTAGTTAAACCTGAACAATCATCTCCGAGTTCATCTTTAAAAACAATTCTAAGTCTAGATGTAATAAACGATTTTTCATCAAGTGCCATTATTTTTTTAAAAGTATCATTTAATAATTTTTTTCTTGAAATATCTATGTAACGAACATTAGTATATATTTTTCTTATTTTTAAGTATTTTTTTTCAATTGAAATATTTTTAAAATTTTATCTTTATTAAAGTCATTTACTAATTCATCTAATTTGTAACTTTTGTCTAAAATTTGAACTTCATTAGTTTTAATGATTTTGTCATCTGATCTATCTTGTAAAAATGTTTTGATAATTATGTTCAAATGTTGGTTGTTGTGTAATACTGTATGACATTATAAATTTATAACATTTTAATGCAATTCTGCAACTGAATATATTATTTTAATTATAATAAGGGAATAAAAATTAAAATATTAATTTTATTGATTAATTAATAGTATTCGATATAAAATAAAAATTTTTGTTATTATTAAATATATTTTTTTATAATAGCTCTTTTTTATTTGATTTTTTGTAGCATCTAAATATATTTTATTTCCTAAATAGTCTTGGAACTTTAAAAAAAGGTTAATTTGAAGTTTTTAAATATTTTTACATAGATTTAAATTTAATTTCTATTATTACATTTTTTATATCAATTTTATATAAAAAAATAAAAAATTTTAATTTAACTTAACAATCGTTTACTTATGAATATAACTAATATTTATAAAAAAACATAAAAAATTGTTCAGAAAAAATTATTAATTTTAATATATTTATATTAAATATGGTTGTTAAATATAATTACAAAAAAAATTAAAAATATTGATAATGTAAATAGAAAAATTTTTAAATTAGTTTTTAATTAACTAGAATATATTATAATTATACTTTGTTTATACAATTTTATATTTAATTTGTAACATAAAAAGTATTAAATTGTAAATTAAATTGTTTGTAAAAATAATAATTTAATTTTTTATAAATATAACAAAATGTTTTAATACAACATAAAATTATATAAACTGAAATCTTAAAAACTACTATTTTTACAATTTTGTATTTGTTTTAATAAATTATAAATTTATTTTATAATAAAAGTTTTAATTTATTACAATTTTTTTGAAATAATTAACAAAGATATATAAGTCGATTTTAATTAGGATATTTACAAAACAAAATTAGAAGTTAAAGAAAAAATAAACATATTTATTTAATAAATTATTTAAAATTTTATAGATTGATTTAATTAATTTATAAAATATGATTTTAGATCCTGTATTTCAAAATTAATTTTTAAAACATCTAAAATATTTAAAACTGTTTTAATTGAATATATATTAATCTTACTGACTTTTTAAATATTCAAATATTTAAAAATTTTAATTTTTCATTTTTATAATCTACAAAACATTTAAATACTACATTTATATACTTTTAAAAAAATGTACTACCATATTTCAATTTATTAATAAAAATACAATTTTTGATACAAATTCGTAAATTTTAAATCAACTTTAGTTTAAATTTTATTTAATAACATTAATCTAGATTTTTTCAATTAAAAAAACACAAAAAAATTTATTTTTTCAGTCTTACTAATGCTTGTTGTGAGGTCGTACATATTAATTTTCCATCACTTGTGCAAATTTTTCCCATAATATTTGCTTTTGACTCTTTGACGCTTGAACACTCTAAAATATAGTAAATTGTTTTATCTTTTGGTAGTTCACAGGATACGAAATACAAATTATGATCAATAGAAGATATTTTATGTAATTCTTTACTAAATAATTTTAAATTTAAAGATAATAAAGCAGATTCAACAACCAGTAAATCTGATAAAAGTGTAACAAACATACTAAATTGATTATTATCTTTTAGATCATTTAAAAATGTAATTTTAATTTGTCTAGTATTATCTCTAAACTCTCCTACTTCAATATAAAATGAATTATTTAATACACCTAGATTTTCTTTAATAAATTCTATTTGCTTTTTTCTAAGTTCGTTATTTTCTTCAAAATGCAAATCAATATATTTCATTAAAGATATAAAATTATCTTTGTAAATTTTAACATCATACAAAATTTCTTTTAAGGTTATTTCTTTTTTGCTGCAAGATATACAAGTTTGTACAATAAGAATTCCATCTTGTCTTCCTATAATATTTCTCATTTGTATACTATTCCCATTTTTTAAAATTTCTACTTCATATTCTATAGGTTTATTAGGATCTCCAGGATTAATAAACAATGTATGTAAAATTGACGGCAATGAATCAGAAGAAATAGTTAGTAAACCTGCACATAAAGATTGTGCAGCAAGCTGTCCTCCAAATGTTGCATATCCTTTAAATGGAGACCATAGATTAGTGCCAATAAACTTGTTTTTCCATTTTGTTTCAAATTTAAAATTCCATGAATTTAGGTTTTATTTTTTAATATAATTAATATATAATTATTGATAAATTAGAATTTTGTTGTTTTTCAAAATTTTTATTTTATAATATTTTTTAAAGGATTGACAATTTGATGTAAACAAATTTTAATTAAAAGATATGGAGTAAACAAAAAATGTCAAAAAAGTAAAGATAAAAAAACTTTAATTTAAATACAATTAAGAAATATCAGATTAATATAATTTAAATTTAACCAATATATAAAATCAAATCGAAAAAACATTTTAATTATGACAAAATAAATATGTACAAAATAAATATATTTTTTTAATTATATTTAAATTTTGTGAACTTTTGTATCGTTTAAAATTTTTTTTTTAAATTTATAAGCCCATGTCGAAAAAAATATATATTTTATGAAAATGTTGTAAATTTTTAAAATTCATTTTTTATTACAAATTATTGATTAAATATACATTTTTAAAAATGCATTCATAATACTTTTATTTATTTTGCTTATATATATAAATGATTTAAATCAATATCTAAATAAAATTATATAGGTTTATTTAAATTTTAAAACTAAATTATTAAAAAATTAAAATTTTTAAAGTAATTATAGTATATTTAAATACATTTAGTAAATATTTGTTTTTTTTAAATGATACTGACATATTATGTAGCTATTATTTTTATTTATATATTTGCTTATGATTGTAAATTTGTACCAGATACAATTACAAAAAAAATACTTTATACAACAATTATCTATTATAATAAATCTTAATTTTAATATTTTCATATAACATAATAAATTGAAAACTTAAAATTTATAATACTGATATTATTTTAATATAGAAAGTTTTTTTTTAAACAATTAGGATATTTAATAATTAAATATTGTTAAAAAATTTGTATTTTTAAAATTACAAAATATGAAATATTTGTTTTTTTATATTGTTTTCAAACATGTAAAATTATATTTTATAGTATATTAAAAATGTAAAATTTTTAAAACTTAAAATAAAAAAGTAAACTTTTTTGTTAATAAAGTTTATTTTATTAAACTATTATTTTTGAACATACAAACCAGTTTTCTTGTTTAAAGCGATATTAAAAATTCATAATATATCTTAATAGGTTGTTTAAAATAATTTTTAAAAAATATACATAATTCTACAGTTTATTATTGTAGCAATAAAAATTTACTATTTTCTGAATTATTTTTAATTTTGTAATTTTGAAAAATTTTATTTAAAATTACCTTATTCTAAATATTAAAAAAAAATAATTGATTAAATTTATTCATTAATGAATTATATATATTTAAAAAATGATATAAATTATTTATAAATTATTAATCTCATTTTAATTATAGATTTTATGAGAAAATACAAATATATTAAATATATATTTTTTATTTACTTAATCAAAAATTTTTGAACATTAAATTTTTTTTATATATTACTTTATTTGTGTGTACTAAAATTATAAAAAATTTTACAGAGAAACTAATATAATAAACTTTATTTTAAAATTACAAAATTTGAAAAAATTTGTGATATATATTTAAATTAAATTAACAAATACAATTTAATTTTTTAAAATAAAATATAAACAAAATTTTAAAATTAAAAATTTTATATAAAAAGTTTACATAAAAATATTTTATATTATAAAAATGGATGTAAATTTTTTTAGAAAATAATTTTATTTATATTTGTTTATAACGTCAAAAAAATCTAAATTATATTAAAATTATTTTTATAAAATATAAAGATTTTACATATTTTTTGTATTATTAATATAAAATATTAAAAATGATTTTAAATTTAAAAAAAATTAATTTATATTTAAATGATATGCGTCAAAAAATAAAATGTTTTATTTTAGTTATATATAAAATGAAAAACCCATTATGAAATCAAATTTATTGCATTTAATTATTATATCTTTAATATCCAGAATATTTTACATTTCATTGGCATTTTTTTCATACTATTTTTTCCCGTCTTTTGATAAAAGTTCATATCATTTTTTACAAAATTGGGATAATGTTTTTTTCACGAGCATTCAAAATAATTGTTATACTTCTGAACATCAATTAGCTTTTTTCCCTTTATTACCATTAGTAAGTAATTTTTTTAAACATTTTGGATTATCATATATTTTTTTTATCAATACAATTTTTATAATTAATTCAATTTTATTATATAAAATATCATATAAAATTGAAGAAGAAATTTCAAGAACTGTTTTTTATTTTTTTATATTCAATCCTTCTTCAATAATTTTAAGTTCGTTTTACACAGAAACACTATTTATGTTATTGTTCTTATTACTTATATTACGATTTTTAGAAAAAAAATATATACAATGTACGTTTTTAATATCATTGTTATGTCTTTGTAGATCCAATGGTATTTTATTTTGCTTGTTTTTAAAACATAAAATTATATATTTTTTTATGAGCTTATCTTTAATATCAATATTTCAAGTATATTGTCTATCAAAAATGTCTATAAATATAATATCAAATTTTAAAATACCATATTCATATATCCAAAAAAAGTACTGGAATCAAGGATTTTTTAAATTTTACACATTTAATAATATAAGCAATATTTTGATAAGTCTTCCTTTTATTATATTTAATTTATTTTGTTTTTTAAAAATAAATTGTTCTCAAACCTTGTTAAAAAATTTAAAGATATTATTAATTATACAAACAATTTTATCAATTTTATTTCTTCATTTAAACATGTACTTTAGATTTATAAGTTATAATCCTTTGGTGTATATATTTATGGCACATATGTATAAATATAACAAAAACTTTTTATTTAAGATATATTGTAGATATTATTTAGCGTTTAGTGTAGCTTATGCTGTTTTATATGGTGCATTTTATCCACCTGCATGATAAATTACCATCTAATATCTTTATTAAAAATTTATTTAAAATTAATTAATGTGTTAAAAAAAAGTATTTTTTATGAAAATTTTTTATAAAAAATATATTAGCAAAATTTAATTTATTACACTAAAAATAATATATAAAATCAATAAGCATTTTATAAAAATTTACTTTTATAATTATTTTTTTTGTAAATTAATATCGAAAAATATAATAATTCAATTTTTTTTATTTACTATACTATGATATTTAAAATACTTATATAGAACAATATTTTGAGTAAATATCTACAAAAACAGATAAGACTAAATTATATCTAACTTTTGATATATTTTAATTCTATTATTATATTGTATTTCATTTGTAATATTACAACACGATGAATTTTTGTATTTATACTATTTTTAAAAGTTATTTATAATGCGTATTTTATTCATTCTATGTTATATTTACAATAATTATAAACCCAATTACACTAAATAAAATTTTATAAATTACTTTTGCAAACATTATAAAAAATCATTAAATGTGTTTTATAATAAATTAAAAAAGTAATATTTATGTTAATTAAAATTCTGATTTATTATTTTAAAAAAATAGTTTATTAAATTAGTATTTATTTAAAATTATTAAAAAAATCTTATATAAGATTTTATTATTTAAAATTTTTTATATTAGTATAATTATTCAATTTAATTTAAAAAATAATATATTTATTAATTTTAAACATTTTTAGATTATTGTTAAAATTTCACAAAATAAATATATATATTTTAACACAATTATATTTTTTATTAATTTTACAATATTTTTAAAAAATCGCATAATGAATTTTTTAACATATAAATTATGATTTAGATAAAGTATTTTTTTTATACTAAACATTAATTTTTTATGTAAATATACACTATTATTATTTAACAAAATTAAAATGTTACAATTTCAACAATTAAATTATATATAATTTATATTAAATAATTTTTTTTATTGATATTTCTAAGTAAACATAATTAATATTTTAATTTTTATATTTCAAAAATGATAATTTCATATAGAAAAATATTATACTTAATAATTTACTTTTTCTAACCCTTTTTGTGATAATGTTTAATCATGAATACTTTAAAAACTTGTTAAACGAAACATCAGAATTAATTCAAAACAAACAAAACAATAAAGACATAGAAGATATAGATGCGAGAATAGAAAGTAATAAAATAGCCCTTAAACTTATTACTGAGGATATAGAAGATAGTGATCTTAAAAATGAAATAAATAAACGACTTGAAAATTTTTTATACACTTTTGATGATTTAAAAATTCAAAGTAGCAAACCTGTTCAAATTCATGAAGATATTGAAAATGATATTTTAAAAAGTTCAATTGTTTTAAAAAATAAAGCCAAACGTTTTCTTGACGGACTTGTATTTGATAAAGAAATATTGAACAAAGTAAATATTAAAATGACAAAAAATATAAGTGATACTACTGAAAATATAAAAAAAATTACAAAAAACGATGGAGAAGTTAAGACTATAAACTTGATGTTTTTAAGCTTGTTATTATTTTTATTTGTGTATTTTATAATAAGATTTATTTAAAATCAATTTTTAGATTTTATTTTTTAAAATTTTATTCTTGTACTTATTATATTATCTCAAAGATTCTTTAAAAATAAATCACGTCCACTGAGTCCTTCTTTTTTTTGCTTTATTTTATTTTTTTTAACTTTAATTTATAAAATTGTTCTTCTGTTATTTTATCAATTGTTTGAAAATTTAAAGTCGATATAAATTCTTCTTGCGTATCAAAATTATTCTCATT
This sequence comes from Vairimorpha apis BRL 01, assembly GCA_000447185.1. Taxonomy (NCBI): domain Eukaryota; kingdom Fungi; phylum Microsporidia; family Nosematidae; genus Vairimorpha; species Vairimorpha apis. The sequence continues at coordinate 19,529 of KE646947.1, read as the reverse complement.
TTTTTTATACATTCTAATAATAGTAAATAAATCATTGGTTTTCCTATATAATTTTTAAATTTATTTGTATCTAAACCGTCTATTATAGGTAAAGAATTCGGGTAAAATTTATCTGTTATTATTTCATATTCTTTGTTTTTAAAAAAAAATTTATGTATTTTTGTATCTTTAGTGTTTGAAATAACTAAGTTGTTTTTAAAAATGTCTTTTAGAGCAACATCTTCCATGGGTAAAGTTAAAAATATTATAAAAGTATTTATAGTTTTTTTTACTTTTTAACATATTTATTTGAAAAAATATAAAGTAAAATAATTTATCTAAAATTTAAACTATATTATAATATTGTATATGTATATTAAATACATCACTTATATTTAATCAGAAAATAAAATAGCATTTAGATTTCTTTAATAAAAATAATTACTTTACATCTTAATTATGTAAAATTAAAAAAAAAAGTTAATAAAAAAATACAAATAATTATTAAGAATTTAACTATTTTATTTTTGTGGCATTAACCGCAGGTAGGCGTCCTGAAAAGAAGAACTCTTCTAGGATACTACCTCCTGAATATATAGATTGATGTTTATAGTTAAATAGTTTATTATTGTTGTTGTTGTATGGTTTATTGTTCGTCGTTGCACGCTGATATCTGTTGCTGCTCAGTGACGTATCTCTGTGTTGATTATAGTCGTTCTTAGTCATCATTATATGTTATTAATGGATATATATATATGGGTTAAACAAAAATAAATATTTATATTTATTTTTGGCGGGAAGATTAAATTAAATCATGTGGATATTATACCACAATTTTTAAAAAAAATTAATGTTTAAATTGTTTTATAATTATAAATTTTATACATATTATATTAAAATTTAAATTATACATTATCTCATGTTTATTCATATAAAATTTTTTTTTTAATAAAATTTTCAAAGAACATATAATGATTTTATAAAGGATTTTATATTAATGATAACTACTCTATAATATTAATAAATAATAATTGTTTGTTAATTTAATTATAAATTTTTAAAAACTTTTTTACACAATAAATATTACGCTTAATTTTAAATGCATTTTAATTTATAGAGTTTTTCTTGACTAAAAATTATAAAAAATTTAAAATGTTATGTTGTAATTATTTAAATTAAGATTTACTTGGTACAAATTAGTGATGATATATAAATTTTTCACTTTTTTATGCATAATTTAAAAATTACAAAGAATTAATTAAATATTCTAAAAACGATCATAATTATAATTTAATAAAATTAAAAATATATATATCTACATTTTTTATTTATTTTATAACTTTAATTTAGTTAAAATAAAACATCAGATTGTAATATTAAACGTAAATTGATAATATAATTTGGAATTATTAGGATATAATCTTAATATTTATTTTTTAAAATATCTTTCCTGTAATTGTTTAAACAATGTTTTTATTTAACGTGAATAATTAATTGTAAAATAAAAATGTATTATAAATATTGAAAATAATTGTATATATGTTGTAAACTTTTTTTATAGTAAAAAAAATGTGATTTATAAACCTATATTTCTATAACAAATTATTTATATTTATTTATTAACAGGTTTAGAGTTTTAGTAAATATATAACTTATAATAAATTTTTGAAATACAAAATATTAGAAAAATTATTTTCATTGCATTTAGTACAATGTAAATGTTTATCATAAATATATGTTTTTATAAAAATAAAATTAATATGGATTTTTAGAGTTTTAATAATTATTTTAATTAATCATTATAATTCAATATTTAAAAAATTATGTTTCATATTTTTGTAAATCTAAAAAGAAAAATTTTATATAACATTTAATATAAGTAAATAATCATTTTTTAACTTTGTAGCGTAGTATAAAAATAAAATTTACATTTATATCAAAAAATTATAAAATATAAAATTCTTTAATTAAATTTGATTATTCTTTAAATATATTAATTAACTTATCTTTTTATGTAATAAAAAAAATATTAAAAATAATTATTTTTTAAGGCTAATTCTATCAATAGTATTAAATATATTAAAAGATGAAAATTTAAATAATGTAATTTTTCAAACTTTATAATAAAATTTGAAACAAATTTTAAGTTTTTGATTAAAAACATAAATATTTTTTTACATAAATAAACAAATGATCAACTTTATTAAACATTTCTATATATCTAATAAACAAACAATGGAATCAAATCCGATTTATTTATCATTAGTAATTACTATTTCATTAATAGTATATTTTTTTAGTAGAAAATCCATAACATTATCATTATATCCTTTAATCTGTATTATATTCAGATTTATCAGTTTAAATTACATAGATATACCATTGACTAAATATTTTAATAGTTCAGCTCTTAGATTTTTTATTAGCAGCTATTTCTTAACTTATTTATTTATAATATCGATAAAAATTTTGTTGATGGGTATTTTAGGATTTTATATTCTAAGTTTTACAGATAAATATTACAAAATATTTTATATGAAAACATATAATATAATGCTTTTAACTAGTGTAATTGTGTTATTTTTTTATATAAAAAAATTACAAAAAGAAATATTTGTTCTTTTTTGTGCCTTATATTCATCAATATTTATACTAAATAGTCTTGAGATCTTAATAAAGATAGATATAGGAATAATTAATATCGAGCCAATGGCCTTATTTATGATTTTAGCGTTTACTTCAGGATCATTTATGATACAAAAAACAAGTTTAAAAAAAAGTACTAAATAAATATTGGAATTGATCTTTTCTTTCATGTTTTAGTTTTTTTGTATTAAAAACTAATTTTTTAAAAATTTATTTTGTAGAAAAACAAAAAGTAATTTGATTAAATTTAATGTTTTTTATTTTTAGTTAAAATCATTTTACAATAAAAATAAATATGTTTTTGATGATATTTGTAGTAATATTAATATATCGTAAACCATTATATTTCTTAAATTGAAAAAAAATTATTTTTTCATTTTTATGTAAATAAATTTAAATCACAAAACCTTTTAATTTTTTTAAATATTATCTAATATTTGCTTCATAATTTAGCTTAACGAACATATTATAAAATTTTTTAAAAACGAAACAATATTCTAGAATGTATTTTTCAAAATGTTCTTCTTGCATAAATTAAAAAATATTATTTTTTTAAAAAAAAGTTCTAGAAAGTTTTAAGTATTAAAAAAAATTAACTCTGGCAAGATTCACACATAGAGTTTATGTATAAACAAAACGTATCTACTAACAGTAGCGATGGCAAACAAAATAAATCTATGAATTTAAAAAGAAAAAGTTTAAAAGAACTTTTTATAATATGTTAAAGTCATATTTCTATGATCGTCCAATCCCTAAAAAATACGTCTTTTTTTATTTTTAAAAAAACAAATTGTAACTGAATTTTATAAGTTGTTATTGATTTATATATATATTATTTTTAGGTTATTTGTTTTTTATAATTTTTTTATTTATAAAGATATTAGGCAAATAATTTTAATTAATATACTATAGTAATCTTTATTACAAAAATTTAACTACCTTAAATGATACCAAAATATTTTGACAAATATACCAATAATGCAAAAATATACATTTTTTATTTATAATACTTTGTATGTAAATTAAACTTTATATTTTTTAAATAAATATATATTAAAAATTACATTTAAGTATTTCTTTTATTTTTATTTTAAAAATATTTTTTATTAATACTTTAATGTGTTTTTAAACTTTATAAACAAATTTACAATTTTTAAATATAAAATCACATATTATAATTTTTTTAGTTTTTAGTGTGATAAGATTTTAAAATGTAAGAATACGAAATTTTTTAAAAATCAATACATAGAAAAGAATTTTTTTTTAATATAACTAATACAATTGTATATAAATAAATTGACAATGTAAGTTAAAATGTAAAAAATAAGTAAATTTGGAAAAATTAAATAATAATTTTCATAAACAATAAAAAATAAACACATAATATATACAAATAATTTAATCAAAAAAATAATTTGATATTGAAAAAAATGATTTTTATAGAGCAAAAGACTCACAAATAAAATTAATATTACAAAAATTATGTTGAATTTTTACTTCAATTTGAATACATATACAAAAAAAATATTCTGTTTTGTTTATTTGCATTATACACCTTTCCATTTAACTTTTCTTCTAATTCGATTTTTTACTGCAGTTTTTAATATAGGATCAAAACTATCGTAGTCTAAATCATATAATATAATAAATTCTTCTTTATAAATAAGAAACCTAATATTAAAAATTAATTCCTGAATGTATTTTTCGTACAAAAAATTAATTAAAAAAACTATTATTACATATAATTTTAACAAATCTTTTTCTTCTATTGTTATTAATATTCTCTTTGATTTTAACATAATTATTTTTAAGTTAAAATATTTAAGGGTATAAATAATATTATTTGTTAATCTTTTTGAAACATATATTATGTTAAATATTAAATATAATATTCAAATTTCAAAACATTTTTATTTACAATAATTTCAATTACAACAAATTTATAATGATATAATATAAATTATTAATATATATTATTTTATTTTACATAATTAATTCTAAAAATTATAAATAATAATATAAAAACATTCATTAAATTCATTTTATAAATCAATTTATCTAAAATAATTTATTTTTTTATTTCTCTCCTTTTAAAAAAGGGACTGCTATTTATTGGATGTTTTGATAATATAATAATTTTATCCTTTTAAAATATGACAACGACCGCATACAAAAATATAAGAGCATTATGTCAATTAATAAGTGTACTTTTAATAGTTATTAACATTCCCTTACCATTTATATTACTTTTAAACGTTGATTTTATTAACATAGAACAAGATATTCTAAAAATGGGACGTTCAAGCATAACATCGTTGTATAAAATAATGATTATAAGTAATATTACACTTGGAATGTTTGCTAGCTGTTGTGTAAACAGCAAAATAAAGATTTATATGAAATTTTATTTGGTATTTGCAATGATTTATTTAATAATTAATGCTTCTCTCATTTTGTTTGTCAAAAAAAGATATTTTTATAGTTTGAATAATATGTTTATTACAAAATCAAATGATTTGATATCTTTTAGATTTATATTAGAAAATGCTTTGTGTTGTTCTATGGCAGATGATAGTTGTAGAAGTGCATTAATAATATATAGTGCACCATTAATTAAGTATTTCTTATTAGTATCATGTGCTTCATTTGTTCTTCATATTCTTCACTTTGTTTTTATCAAAATTGCAGTAAAAATGTCAATAGAAAAACCTCAAGCTAAAATACCTAAATTTGTTAATGTAACAAGGGCTGGTATGGATACTGTTAGTTTAAGACAGAAAAGAATTATAGAAGTAGATGAAAATTTAATGAAAAATAAAAGTATTACGGTAGGAGAAGACATGAATAATTCAGAGAATTTTTCTGTGTCGATTACGAATAAATGATTTATATATGACTAAATTTTGTAAAAAAATTATCATATATTAAATTATGAACATAATATATATAAATACAAATTGATAAGCATTTAAAGGATTAAATACAATACTGTAAATAAAAAAAATATATTTATTGTTTTTCATAATTGTATTTTTTTAATTTGTTTACAATAAAATAAAATTTTAAATTGAGAAAATATAATTAAAAAATTAAATTAAATTATACACAATTCTAATTTAAACATAAAAATTTATGTATATTTAAAAAAATTGTTTATCTTTTACATTTTTAGTTATTTTAAAAAAATTTATTTAGTCAAAAGTTTAAGCATTAAGTATTTATTTTTAATATTTTTATTGTGATTAATTTCGAAATGTTAATGCATATAAAAGTATAACTATTCAGAATTTAATCATTATCAACCACATATAATTTAAATATTTTTGCCAGTAGATGAACCTACTCCTACAATACGGATTCTCATATCCACTAACTGAATAAGTGATTATTCTGGTTTATGCATTATTCACGCCCTTTTATATCTTTAATCTATTTGATATCTGACAGGTCGGATCACATTTAAATTATAATTGTTTAGAAGAGGTTATTTATGCTAATTATATATTTAATACTTCTTAGTTTATATTGTTTGATAGGTTTGACATCTTTAATGAATGTAAAATTATTTAAGCAAAATAACCCTTCAATATATTATGGGTTCAGAAAATGACTTTAATAAAACTAATTTATCTACTCCGTCTTCTATTCCAGATCAGACTTTACATCTGACAACAATTTAATAATTTAATTTTAGTATATATCAAAAAATTTACTTATTTTTTATAATGTAAAATAAAGCCATATTAAAATTGTAAAATTATATCTTTTTACTAAGAAAATATTGTAATATTAAAAGATAAAAGAAATAATAAACATTTATAAAAATATAAAATAAAGTTTAAAAAATTAAAACAATAGTTTTTTTTACTATTAAAAAATATTTAAATATTAAAAGAAATAAATAAACATTTACAAAAATGTAAAATAATTATTTTTCAAAATATAAAGTTCACCCTTTTATTTGAAAAATGTTTGAGATATTTATTATTTTTTAATTTATAATTTTTTGTACATTTAAAATTTTTTTATACCCATCCATGTCTTCAGAAAATTTTAACAGAGAAGAAAAATTTAATAGATATAATGGTAGAGATGAACGAAATAGTCGATACGCAGATAAAACAGGTAGATACAATGACAGAGGAGATAGTCAATTTAGAAATAATAACAATGCTAGAAATTTTAGCGATAGTGGTAGAATGAATAGCTATAGATCATTTGATGGAAATAGATACAATGACAGTAGATTAATTGACGGTAGATTTCGTGATAATAGAATAAATAATAATTTTTTCCAAAGAAGATATAATGGTATTAGGAGGTATAATGATAGAAGAGATACGTTTTATTCAAAAAAAAGAGCTTATCATCATGGATATGAAAGCAGACAACAGAATAGTTTTGGAAACAGAAAAAATTATAAAAAGAGTAAAGAACAGTTAGACAGAGAACTAAGTGCTTATATGGCAAGTAAATAAATTTTATGTATTGAATATGGCTTTTTTAAAATCAGATAGAATTTTTTTATGAAAATGATTTGAATTATATAATTTTTTGTTTATTTGTAATCTGATAATTTTATAATTCTTGTTTTAGATTAAAAAGTAAAGAATTTACATAATATATAATAATTATAACGTATTTTTTTATAAATGTTATATATATGATATATGAATAATCTATGTTTATTTTTAATAATTTAGACAAAAAGTTTTTTTTAGTAGAAAATAAAACACAATATAATTGTATTATGAATATATTTCAATTTTTTTGATTTAATAAGTTGTTTTATATTTTACAAAACAAACAAAAATTAGAAAATAATATTTTACATATAAATATAAATAATGTTTTTTAATGATTTTGTTTAAGAAATATTTTAAAATTAGTAAAAGTAATATTTTAAAATTATATTAACTATTTTTGTTACTTTAATACACATTAAATATTTTTAACAAAAACAAAAAAGTCGAAGTATTTTTTAAGTTTTTATCAAATGAAAAATATTGGAATTATATACAACAATTTTAATTAACTTTTAAATTATTTATCATCTAATTAAAGAATCATTGAATCATTTTATGATTCAAATACATTCATTTATTATAACAAATATTAGGAAGAAAAATTTTTTATCATTTCAAGCATTTTTTTTATTATTTCTATTTCTTTAGCAGATGGAATTTCCATATCAAAAATAATTTTACGCTTTAAAAAATCTTCCATCCATGGATATTCATTTTCAATATTTATATTTGATAAAAATTCTAAAATTTTTAATGAAGTTTCTTTATTGATAAATATTTGATCTATTTTATTGTTTCCTTGCTGTTTGTAAAAATCAATTTGTGATAATAAATTTTTAATTTTTTCAACATTGATATTATTAATTTTCAATTCAATTTGTTTTAAAGCTTCAATAACAAAATTTTTTCTTTTATCTAATTGACTTTTGTAATTATTATCATATAATGATTGTTTTGATCCAATTGTATTCATAGTTGAAATTAAATATTTAACAAGATTATTTTTTAGTTGAAGCTTTACATCATCAAGTTTAAATGATGGAATAAAAGTTTCATTAGGTTTAAGTGGTTGAGGTTGTGGTTTTAAAGAAGACAAATCTTTTATAATTGTTTCTAAAATATCAATAATTTCCATATAAAAAGGGTTAAAAATTCTAATTAATAACAAAAAATCATTAAAAATCATTTTTATTTTATAGTGAATACAAGTAAATTCAAAATTTGCTCAAAAGAATGTATGATTATTGCTTTAAAATAAAAATCTTAAAATTACATACTTCATTTATGATATGTAAGCATAATCCAAGTAAAATTAAAAAAAATATCATATCAAATAAAAGTTTGTTAAAATATAAAATTTTTGTTATTAAAACAAAAAAAATTAATAATAAATTAACTAATAATTAAAGTATTTATTTTCTTTTTAAGCGAACTATTAATTTTGCTTTATAAATATCAAATCAATACAACAAAATAAAAAATTGTAAATTTTTGTTTGTTTTAAATTTAAGTTTTAAAATGTAATAATTTTTAATTTTTAAAAATAAAGATTTTAAAATAGTTGTTTATTAAAATTAAATTAGTAATTATAAAGATAAATTTTTAATTTTTATCTATTTTACTTAAAAGTTTTAATAAAAATTAATAATATCATTATATATATATTTATGAATTTTAAAAAAAAATAAATATTTGTCTAAATTCAAAAATTTGTTTAATAAATTAATATATAAATTTAACTTATTGAATTTAAAAGCGTTTTAAAAATTATAAGTTAATATTAATCTTATTTTATTATAAATTAAAATTATTAAAAAATAAATAACTAAAAATAATTGTGTATTACAATAAAAAATTTTTGTGTATGTGATATGAATGAATTTAATTACGATTACTTTAAATATACAAAAAAGAAATTTTTTACACCAACTGATTTTTTAAACATAATTTTTTTTTTATATACCAAAAATTTTAAGAGTTCTTCAATATACATAAACTTTTATTTAATTTAAAATCTTGAATATATGTAAATGTATTTGTATATAATAAAAATAATTTATCAAATTTACTAATTATACCTTTACAATAATTAATACATAAAATTTTATCTTAAAAATAAATAATTATTTGGTTTTATATTTTAATAAATATGTAATTTAGCTCTTTAAATTGATAAAAGTTTTTTAATTTCATTATTTTGGAAAAATTTTTAATTTTTTTTATAGTACATATTGATGTTATTTTTACATATATTTCGACAAAATAACAAATATAGAATATTTCATCGAAACAATTAAAAATTATATATTTATACGTAAAAAGTCTTTTTTATTTTAAGTTTTTAAATAAAGTATTTTAGTTTTTTATTATTTTCATAATGTATTATTACCTAGAAATATTTTTAGTTACCGCCTTATTTTCCCTCCATTAAATATAAAAAATTCAACTGAAATTTTAAAAAAATGATTAAAAAAGCTTTTCATGATATTACTAACATATCAAAAAGAAATATAAAGTTAACAATATATAAATCATCACACAGAAAAAAATTAATAAGATGGTTATATGAAGTAACACGTGATTTTATGTATTCACAATCTACTTTTGGCATGACAGTTTTAATATTAGATTCTTACACACAAAAAAACAGTTTTGATTTATCAAACTACCAATTATTAGGTTTAACTGCATTGTTTATAGCTGCAAAATTGGAAGAGAAAAATTTAAAAAGCATAATAGATTATGTAGATGTAACAGATAATTTAGTAACACCTAAAGAAATTTTGGAAACTGAAAAGATTATACTTCTAAATACAAAAATTCCATTTAATATTCCACATTCTTACTTGAAAATATGGTATTTAGAAAAAATGCAATCTGAGTACTCAACTGTAATATGTAGAGAAATTTTATTTTGTTGTTTTGCATATGTTATGGAAAAAAGTAATTTAAATACTAATATGTACTGGATATATTTGGAAGGTATTAGACAAGCGGAGGTTTTTTTGAATAGAAAAAATGCATCTGAAGATTTAAAATTTTATCTAAATAATAATTATATTACCAAAAATATTTTAAACTAATAATAAAATATACATATCTAAAAAATTGTTTATATATAATTCTAAATAAAAATGATTTTATATATAAATGTAAAACTTTAATCCTAATATTTATAGAATTAAAAAATTTTCTATCATTTAAAAATCCTTTTAAATATTTAAAGATTGTAAATGAAAAAATAATAATAAATTTTTAATATATAAAAATATACCATATTATAATATGTTTAAAACATATTTTGTGGCTGTTTTTGTATATTTTTTATTTAATTAAGTTTTGTAATAAATTAATTAAACTATAATAATAGATTTTCTTTTAGTATTAAATAGTAATTATAAGAAAAAAATTTAAAATAATATCATCTTAAATTAATAAATTGTTTTGAATTCAAAAAATTTTGATAAAATTATAATCTTATTAAAAACATTAAAAATTCAATTTTAATGGTTTATATATATAATATTATTCAAATAAATTTAAGATAATTAATAAAACAGTTGTATCTTCTTATTAAAAATTTATTGAATATGTATCAAAAAAGAATATTCTCTAAAATAGAAGTTGTGCTATTAATAATGATTATTTATTTTTCAAATCTTGTTTAAATTTGATTGATATACTCAGAAATTACTTTTTATATTACATAAATACGATATATGGCTTTATCTTATTATCAATGTTTAGCTCTCGTATATATGTGCAGTGAAATTTTGTAGCTATTTTTATAATGTCATTACATATTTAAAAACTAAACATTATATTTATGTATTAGTCGTTTTTCTTTAACTATAAATTCATATTTCCAAGCTTTATGATTTCTAATGATTGTAAGTTATATATGCTAGTTATTCTCAAAAGTAATGTTATAAATTTTTTGTAAAATAAAAAAAGTAATTTTTAAAATAATAAAAATTTAAAAAAAGAATATTAATAAAGCAGATTTTCTTTCTTTCATAAATCTTCTTTTCAACACCAATTATTTATATCTATCAGTTTTTCCTCTAGTTTAACTTACATCAGCTCAATACAGTCATTTCTATCACCCCTTTATTCATGTCTTAATGGTAGTCTATAGGGATACTTATCATCGTTTTCTTTATGATTCAAGTTTAAATGTAAGCTTCCATACGAGATGAGATACCTATTATTTTTGAGTACAGTTTATGGTGTATAGTTTTTAACTCATTTCATGTTAAAAAAATGAAATTATTTCTGTTCTTATATTTGTAAATAAACTCAAAATCATTTGCTAACAGATTGTTCATTCTAATTTTTTTCGGTTTGATAAAAATTTTAATACTATTATATAAAAATGATTTAAAATTTATTTAGTTTTATTAGAATGTTTTTTAAATATTTCAAATAAATTATAGGCAATTAATAAAAAACTACCCTATTTTATCATAAAAAATGTATTTTATTAAAGTTGAAAATGAAGAAAACTACGATAAAATTATTGTAGATTCAAAATGTTTTTATAAACTTAAAAGTCCAACTATACAATCTAAAAAAAAGAAACGATACTCCGATACTTTAAAAGATCCATTGTACATTGAACAAGATATTTTTAGAAAATTAAATATGATTAAACAATTTAGAGAAAAAAATGGAGACATATATGAACTTATAGAAAAATATAAGAACATCATAGAAGAATGTATAATTATTATGGATAAGGAATATGATATAAAGCCAAGTGAAATTTTCAAATTATTTAATCTTGAAAAATATGGATTTAAGTTAGATGACTTTGAAAGATGAAATAAATTATACATTTTATATATTTTTATGATAATTTGATTATTGCAAAATTTTGCATTATTTAAAAATTAACATTTTTATTTAAACATATATTAAATTTTATTTTATAATGCTGAAATTAATTCTTCATCTTCATCTTCAGAATAACATCTTTCATTGTAATTCAATTCGACTGCTGCGTCGTCATCCATAAACATATCAGGACTGTTTTCAAATAATTCAATTCCTTTTTGACCGGAAGCAACAGCCTCAATCTTTTTTTGATGTTCAATTTCTTCTTTAATTTTTTTTCTTTCCATATTTTGAAATTTTCTTCTGTAAGTGGTGTCAAATTATCACCCAAAGATTGTCTACTAAGCTCTAAATATTCTTCCAAGCTAAGTTCTGCTGAAGTATCTCCTTTCAAATCTATAAGCTTGTGAATATCTGAACATTTCGAAAACGGACATTTCCAGTTTGCGCTATATTCTTTATTATTAAGCGCATCAATCAAGAATCTACAAACATGTTTAGGCTCATTTTTTTCGATAATAGAAATTTTTTCAACTTTTTTGACAGTATCATGAGCAAATCTACAATTTAATCCTTCATTACAACATTTATTAACATAATTTATACATTGAACCGTTTTAGGATCAACACCAACAGGAATTTTTTGTATTATTGGTTGTTTCATATCTTTTTTTATTTTGTTCTTTTTTAACTCATTATCTTTTATACGTAAAGCTTCGATTTGTTTTTCAAGTGCAGCTTTTTGTTTTTTATTTTTTAGACCAAATGTTTTTTCTTCTAATTCTTTAATTTGAGCTTTAATATCTTTTTGTGTAACTTGTTGCTTTTTAGCCATTGGGGTTGATTTGAATGTATAAATATATTTTTAAAACATTTTAAATTCTAAAAATATTTAATTTTTTAGTAAATTTTTCTTTAATACAAACTTATACTATTATTGCATAATCTAAAAAATATGGCAATGCATTTTTTAAAATTTTGCTATTAACATATAAAAGTAATTATCGAATAAATAAACAATATATGTATATTTTAAAAAAAATTTAACGTTTTTTATCTAAAAAATTAATATTTAACATTTTTAATGTCATTTAAAAAAATTATTAGATATAATGTTACAAAGAATAAAATCTTTTTGAAGGTTTTTTTTAATTTATATTTCACAAGATGTTTAATTTTTTTTCTATAAAAAGAAAAATATTTAAATAACATTTTTTTTACTAAAATACAAAAAATAATAAAAATGATTTATTTAAAAAATAAATAAAAATATTAATCATTTTGAAAAATATTTAAATGATATTTTTTTTAAATCTTAATAAATATTATTTAATATGTTATTACATAATAAATAATCAAAGATTCATAATTAAATGTTTACTTATATCTAATAAACAATATAAAATATATATATCAGGAAAAAGATTTAAAACTCATTCAGTTCAACAGATAGTAGCCAATAAATTTATTGGAATACGAGTCGATACTACTATTAAAACTGATGTAAAAATTTAATATAATAAACCAAGATTTTTATGTAATAGATAAAAAATCTAAGGAAATTCTATTAGTTGAAATAGAGGTCACATCTATTGACAACCTTCAACAAGTAGAGACAGAAAAATTAAGAAAGTACGATCTGTTAGCTAATGAGCTAGGTTTAATACACGGGTGTAAAACAAAGATAATTCCATATGTGCTAACATGGGATGGTATAGTCACTAAATACCACTCAACATACAGAAAGTTGCTAGAAATCTCAGACCGAATCGAAGCATATAAACAATCAGTAACTCTTAAGAAAACTTTAGAGAGTGTGTCGATGGAGTACAGAAGAGGAGGCGACTTAATATTAGAGGAGAACGAGAGGATTGAAAACTTACATACTAAGTGAACTCGTTTGATACTGAAGCGAAAAATAATAGAGTAATGAAATTAACCCTCAAATAAAAGTATATAATAAAATACATATAAAGGTAATATTTTAAAAATTTAATAAATCTATATTTATAAATTTGAATATTTTTGACATTTTTTTAAAATATTATGTTATAATATTATCATATACTTAATTTGTTATTTAATGTCTATTTAAAAAACATTTTTTTATATTTTTAATAATATATATTGTCATTTAAAGAAATATTCTGAGAAAAGAATGAAAAAAATTAATTTATAAATGTAGAAATTTTTATTTATAAAATTTTAAACAAATATAACTAGAGTCGTTATATTGTTATATTAATAGTAATAAATTATTTTTATTTTAACTAAAAATTATTTCAAACAAATCAAATATATTTTATAATTTATTAAATTATATTAAAGTGAAAAATAAATTTAATATCTTTTATGCATAAAGTAAAACAAAAGTTATAAATTATATGATCGTAGAAATTTAATTAAATCATATATGAAATAATAAAATAAATTATGGATTTTTTAAGTAATTAATTTAAATTATACAAATTAACATAGATATTTTCTTATAACATATATGTATAAATAATAAATTTTATTTACATAGATAAAATATTTGATTTTAAGATAAAAATATTTGTTGATATATTATTTTTTAATATAAATTAAAAATATATTTGTTTCAAATTGATAATTATTATTGAAGGTTAATAATATTAATTGTAAATATTTATATATGTGAAAATATATATCTTAAGAAAAATAAATAATATTTTTTTTAAAAAAGATAATTAATCTTCTTATAATAGTGAAAAATTTATACAAAATAGTTATATATAATATTTTAATTTAAATCTTTAATAGAAATTTTCGTTTTTAAATTAAAATCTTTATCAAAAAATATAAATAATTCATTATCAATAAACCCTATGGATAAATGTTTTCGTTTTATTAATGATTGCTCTTTTTCTGAATATGAATATTTAAAAAACTTTAAAATTAATTGCTCAGAACTTTTTGATAAAGTTAAATCAGTAATTATAAATACAAATGAAGCCAATTGTGATAATCATGATATTTTATTAACTCAAAATAATCAAAATAATTCAAATTTTATAGTTAATTTTAACAATAATCAAACTTTTTTCAGATGTGTTGATTTTACATCTTTTAATAATTGGATATACTTTATATGTAAAAAGCTTAATACATGTTTAAAAAATAATATTTTTTTTAATATATATAAAAAAAATTATATTACTAATAATCAGAATGATAATTTATCAGAATTAGAAAATGATCATATATGCAGAAAACATAATTTATTAGATAAAAGCTTTAAATTTTATGACGAATTAATAACAACTGCTGAACAAACTTCTAAAGAAATAAATAATTTTTCAATTGATACACTAAAAAATAATACAATATATGAATCTTCTGTTAAACTGATAGAAGAAGAAGGCATTAAATCAACTAACAGTAATATTGTATTTCAATCAGAAAGTTATTTTACGGAAGGCATTTTAAAATATGAAATTATATATATAAGTTTAATTTTATTTTTAGTTATTTTTTTTTAACATACAGAATATGTTTTTATAAACGCAAGACAAAATATCATCGTATTCCTTCTGATTACACTTAAAATAAATCTTTTTTATTAAAATTACTGTAATTGTATCTATAATTTATCTAAATAACCTAAAATAAAAACTTTTTACCAAAATAAAAATTAAATTTTTATATTCAATTTCTGACCGAAGACAAGGCTATGACTTAAGAAAGTTAATGGAGAAGAACATATAAAAGCTCATTATAACATTATTTTCAAGATAAGTAGCTGATAACGATCAAGTGAGAAATTATATAGAGACAAACATTATCAAAAAACGTCCATAATAGCTGAAAATATAAAACCTATGATTGTTAGTGAGGAAGCGTAAGTTAAAGAGACAAAAGGAAAAAGACAATCTATAATTCATTAAATTATTTATTTCTAAATATTCTACACAATTATGAAACTAAAGAATATATTTAATGAAATAATATAGAGGTTAAATTTGCTTTATATATAAATATTAAAAAAAATAGATTTTATAAATCAACAATTTGACATCAATAATTTATAAAAAAAACATAGAAAGAGTTTCTTTATTTAAATAAAAATATTTTTTATAGTTAATTAAGTCGTTAAAAAATAAATAAATTATAAAATACATATATTTATTAATTTCGATCTTTGAGACACTTTAGACATACATATGTGTTATTTTACAGTTATATATATTCTGTTTAAAAATTTTAGCGAGTTTCAATAAAAATTAATTAAAATTTATATACCAGTAATGTATTTTAAATATGTAATACATTTTTAATATAATTATTAATATTCTAATAATGGTATAATAGCTACCACATTGTTTAATAAATTTTTTAATTTATCATTTAATATATTAGTATTTTATTTTATACATTTATAAAAATTTATGTAAAGATTAGCCTTTACATATCAATTATTAATTGTAGGACATAAGCAGTATAAATTCATTTATAATCACATAAATAAAAGTATTAAATATGAAATTAACTATGAACTATGTCGAATAATGTAATTTGTTAGAGAGCTTTTTGAATTTTAAATTTATGCAAAAAAATCATATAATAAATTTTTAAATATAAAATAAACTATATCGAACAAAGTCTTTTTTAAAAAAAATTTAGCTTTGGATGTATTTACAAAATTTTATTACACAGTAGTAATTTTTTGGTTTTAAAATTTTAAATAATTTAGAAATTTAATATATATAAAAAAAATAAAGTTCAAGTTTGTGATTATTTATAATATAAAATGAT
>KE646945.1:2738-28987 GCA_000447185.1 Vairimorpha apis BRL 01 | reverse complement strand
CGATTATTTTTTATTTAAAATTCAATTTTAATGAGCCCCTTTTAGCAAATGAATACTTTTATGATATTCTTAACAAAAATACGATTAGCAAATTTATTGTATTAAATAAACATGATGAAGATTTAATACAACAATTTATAGTTTTTGTTAAAATTAATAAATCATATAAAAGTCTCATGTCTATGATTACTACATTTATCGAAATAAAATCGTATATGGATGAGATCCCTCATTTATTGTATCTTTTAATAAAAGAGATAAAAGTAAACGCAACTAAAAACGAAAATATTCCTTGTGAAAATGATTCTATTGAAAAATCTAATGAATTAAAAAATGAAACAGATATTGATGAAATTTATTCGAATTTACAAAAAAAAGAATTTATTGTTTGGGCATCAAATATATCTAGTTCACTTATAAATAAATTTAAAGGGAATGAAATATTACCTGAAATTATATCTTCTTTTATTGATTTAATTGATTTAGATAGTATGTGTTTTGAAGAGTTTTTAATTTTATCTCTAGTTAGTAGATTCATAAATATAACCAATACATTTCCTTCTAAACATAATTTTTGCAAATATTTAGATTTTCTTTCTAAAATATTTTTAAAATCTCATTATTATTATAGTTACATTAATTGTATAATAAATATTAATAAAATTTCACAGAGTAAAATACAAATAAATGGAAATTATTTTGATTATTGCGAAATTAAGAACGAAGGACAACAGTTTAGTTATTTAATGTGTAAACTTCCTTATTACGACATAAACGATTATAAAGATTTGATTAAAAACATAAATGACAAAAAAAACAGTAATATTGAAATGGAAAAATTATCTTTTAATAACACTGAAGAAATTTTTAATTTTTTAGTTAACAATAAAATTTTATTATATAATAAAACAGTAGAGAAATTTCTTAAAATAAATAATATTGGATATAAAATTGAAAAAGGATATATTATTGTAGATAAATATAAATACAAATCAAATATTAGTAAAATATTTGATATTATAAACTTATATTCTCTAGAACAGAATAAAAGCAATATAAAAACTAATAAAGTTATTGGTAATTCTAAAGATTTAGGTAGTGAAAAAATTATTAAAAATAAAAATAAAAAAGAAATAAAAACACAACAAAAAACATTTAGTGATAATTTTAAAGTTAATAAAGCAAAATTCAATATTTATTGTGACATATTAAAAAGCAATTATAAATTACCTTTTCTTAATCTATACAAAGAAAGAAATGAAAATAGAAAAATTAATTATTATAAGCATTTATTATCTTTAAAAAATATTAAACAAGAAATGGAAAAATATAAAAATATAGTAGACAAATTACAAATAATTTTATGTGAAAAGAAGAAAGCAGCCGAAAAAATAGAAGGCTCTAAAATAATTAAATCAAAGAGTTGGAGAGATTTAGATAATGTTAGAAATAATAATTTTTTAAATGTTAAAGCTGTAGAAAAAATTGAATATAAATCAAATAGGAATGTTTATACATATAAAGATGGAGTAATGAATGAAGATATTTCAGTCGAAAAATCGGAAGCTAACTTTAGTACAGGTAATATTTATGCTTATAATTTAGCAAATATTAAAAACATGAATTCTTTTGATCAAAATTTATATAAACCAGATTTTTCAAACATGTTAAATAATGATAATAAATCAAATATTTTAAATACAAATATATATAAACCAGGTTTTAGCACTTTAAATATAGGTACATATAAACCTACTTCAATAAATAATTTTGATAATAATAACATATATAAGCCTGATCTAAATATTTTAAAAGCTAATACATATAAACCTACTTTGAATAATGTTAACAATGATAATATATATAAGCCTGATCTAAATATTTCTAATACAGTTACATATAAATCTACTTTAAAAAATGCTAACAATGATAATATTTATAAGCCTGATTTAAATTCTTCAATTAAAAAGGATTCTGAAGAATCAGATAAAAATAATAAAGATAATAATATAACAAAACAATCTATTAATAAAAATTCTTGGAGAAAATAATTTTAGTTTTTCCCCTATTTTTATTATGGAAATACTTCAAGAATGTATAAATAAAATAATAAATATTACTACGATAGATGATACATCATATAAAGGTACTGTACAAGAAATAGACGATTATATGAATATACATTTAATTAATGTGGATATATACAAGAAAGAAATTGAATTTAAAAAAGAAGTATTTATTAGAGGAACTAGAATAAAATTTGTAGTTGTAGATCCCATGTTAAAATATATTTTACAATAAATTCTTTACAAATAATTTTTTTAATTTTTTATTCTTATTTATTTACTTAAAAGTTATTGTTAAGTTCATTAACTTCATAATATTAATATTAAAAAAATGATAATTATTTAAAATGTTTAAATTATTTTCTGATTTTTTTAAAAAAATTGAAACATTAAATTTGATTTTTAAAAGAGTTTAATGTTTTAATTTAATCGCTAAAAAAATTAATTTTGTTTAATGAATTACTTAAATAAAGGTGATAAAAATTTTAGTATAAAATTCATAATTTTTTAATTTGTTATTCTTTATGAAAAAAACGTAATGAATAACTTTATGTAAGCTTTGAATAAAAAATGTAAATAGTCTCTATAAATTACTTGTTTAATGTATCACCAAAAACAAATTTAAATTAAAATTTAATAATTAATTAGTTTAAATTACTGATAAATTAAACTTATAATTTATTTTTAAAGATAAATTCAATAACTATAAAAATAATTTGATTTATTTATGATCAACTCTCAATTTGTCTTTTATTTTTTTTACTTTAAATTTTCCATTTTTTTTCTCAACCATAATTAAAAGACAACTAAGTAATATTATAGTAAATACAGCCATAATAAATAATGCAAATAATCTTCTTTTATCGATTAATCTCGTTTTTTTAACACTATTGAATTCAAAATTAACAGATAAAGCATCCAAAGCATCTTCAGAAAAAATATTTTTGATCTTAAACTATTACTTTGTAAAAAATTATCGTGGTTACCAACATATTCGGCCCTAAGAGGTGCATCAGAATCATATTTGAGTCTAAAAAAATGCACTTCGTTAATATTCATTCGACTTATAGGATCTTTAAAATTTTTAATGCGTATTTTTTCGTCCTTCTGTACTTATTACCATTTCAAATATGTATTTACATAATTGCCTAGCATCGTAACAAAAGTATGTGAGATTTGATGATTCAATACATTGAACTCTTCCAATATAATAATCTGTTTTTTTAGAATGAGAGTGTTGTATTAAATCTGAAAACAATTTTTGAGTAAACGTATCTCGTTTATTAGATTCAAGTGTACATCGTGGAGAGTCTCCTTTTTCCAATAAGTAAACCATTTTTTATTGTGAAAAAATTTTAATTTTTGAATTTCGATGTTTCACATGTGTTTCAAAAATAATGTTGATTTATGAATTATTTTAAAACATAAATTTTTTGAATAAAATTATAAAAGTTTTAAAATTTTATCCAAATAATTTTTCATTAAAATATTGTTATACTTCTATATTCTTTAAATTTTTAAAAAATTAATGTGTCAAATGTGTAAATATAATTAATTAAAATTTCTTTTCTATCCAAATAAATTATTTTGACAGTTTAAATGCAAATTATAAGTTTAAAAATATTATTAATAAAAATAATAAATGTTTAGAAAAAATTTCTTAAAATTGTTTTTTAAAAAACAAAAGTTAAAAACATAATACAAGCAAATATTTAATTAATAAGATATTATTGAGTTAAAGTCTCATAATAGTTTTTTATACTCAAATAAGTAAAAAATGCCTAAAATTTTTAATAAGATTTTATTTTAAATTTTTTTAAACTTTTAATTTATGTTTATATATTATGATATTAACATGTAATATTACGATTTAAAGTCAATTTTGTACACGTCAATTTTTTTTTAATTTTGATAATCTCAAAAAAATCATTTTAAAATAATAATAATTAAGATATTTCTTAAATATTTCAAAATTAACCGTCATCTTTCAGTGATAAATTACAAAAAATTATTTTTCTTATATTTATCAACTTTCACAATAAATAAATATTAAATAATTATTTTAATTTACAAGAAAAAAAGTTAATTTATTTTAATTAAAAACCATTTTTATAAATTTAAAAATTAAATTAGGGGTTAATGGAGCCATTTAGAGGAAATTATTTTAGTAATTATCATATGATTCAACATGAAGAATATAATAATCAATATTATGATCAATTTTATGTAAAACATAGGAAGCGAACTACGAAAGCACAGTTAAAAGTTTTGGAGAAAGCCTTTGAAAATTGTCCTAGACCAGATTCGATTATGAGGAAAAAACTTGGTGAACAATTAGCGATGACACCAAGAAGTGTTCAAGTTTGGTTTCAAAATAGAAGAGCTAAAGTAAAAAAGCAACAACAGTGTGATAAACCAAATAGTCCTTCGTTTCATAGAATGGAGAAAATCGATTACAGCAAACCTATTGAACAGTATGAATTATATCCTATGAATAATAGTGTTATGTTAAGAGTTCCCCCTCCTTATAATTATGAAAATGGATATCAATATGTAAATAATGAAGACATTGTTCCTTATAATATGTATGAACAGAGATTTGATAAGAAGATGTATCCTTATGAATAAAGTTGTATTTAATTTGTATATAATTTGAATTTTTTTTGGTTTCTTTCATGTTATCAAATCATTTTTTTGATTTTAATTAAAAATGTCAATTTTTTAATAAATAATAAATAATGACATATTTTCAAATTGAAAAATTGTATAGTGTATTAAATAGAAACAAAATCATTTTTTAAAGATTAAAACTGATTGTTATTTTTTACTAAATAGTTAAATTTATTTGTATATTAAAAATCTACTATAAGATTTATTTAAATTTTTACTTTTATGAAAAAATTTACAAATAATTAAAATTTAATAATATAGATTTAAAAAATTTATAAAATGGGATCATTTGATTTATTTTTAAAAACAAAAGTTTAAAAAAATGATTTAAATATACGGATATTCTTCCTCAAAAAATAATAAAATAATATTTAAAATTTTTTTTTAGATTTGAAATATAAAAATTTCAAATTTTTATTTAATTATATAATTTAAGCAAACTTATTAAATATTAATCATAAAATTAATTTTATTCTAAAGTATAATATAATGAATAATTATATTTTGTTCTACAATAAAATTAGTAATATCTTCGTTTTAGGTGTATATTTATAAATGTTTAACATTTAATATTTAAAAATAATCGTTAAATTTATGATACTTATTATAATAATTTATAAAATATTTTTTAAACATATGTATATTAAAATAGTATTCGGATACTAAATTTTATTAATATAAACATTATTATAAGTTATTAAAAAATTAGATAAAAAAATAATACAAAAAATTATTATTTGTGTTTTTTTATGTATTTCAAATTGAACATTTATAAACTAAATATTTTAATTATAATTTTAAATTTTTATAAATATTTTAAAAATTATTTTCATTATAAAAAAACTATTTAATATATTCTTTTGTAAAATAAATAAATATGTTATTTAATTTTTATTTTTTAAAACATCTCAAAAGTTATTTATTATAAATAAAAATATTAAAATTTAATGCTTCATTATAATAAAGTTTAAAAGTTAAATATTTATTTTTTAAAATGTAATTTAATATAAATTAATAAAATATTGTTATGTATGTATGTTGCTTAGATGAAAAAAATTTATAAATTAAAATAAAATGATATATTAGAAAATAAGTTAACTAGTCTAATATTGAAATTTTAAAAACTATAATTTTATCTGAAATTTTTAATGTTTTAACAAAATTAGATTAAATTTAAGATATTAATAATATACTTTTAAAATCACTTAAAAAGTTTATTGGGTTATTATTTTATAGTTTTTTTTATTATTTTTAATTTGTGGATTATTTAAAACAATTTAATCTTCATATTCCTCACTTTGATTATCTTGGGGCTTTTTTGTTTCGTTTATTTTGAGTTTCGCCTCCTAGATATTTATATTTTTTAAAGATATAGTTTTTACTAAATTCTCCACTGCTTTTTCCCCTCGTCAACTATAAGTTCAATCCACTCATATCCACGTCTTCTATCCATAGAAATGGACTCTAAAGTCTTCTTAAGTACAATGGATTGCATGTACGCCTCAAGATTTGGTTGGATTTCTAGATCTTTGATATACTTTCTGTGATACTTAGTTACCATCCCATCCCATGTTATTACATATGGAACAATCTTTGTCCGAGATTTATATATTTGTCCAAATAAACTTTTAAAAATTATTATATTAATAAAATAAACGAAAATTTTTCTTTTATTTATTAAAGATTATAATTATAAAGATATCAATAATATAGAAAAATTATTAAAATTTTAATAAATTTAAAAAAATCATATTTACACTATTTAAAAAAATATTTTTATATTTTTTATGTTAAAATTTTAATATTTTACCAAATTTGTAAAAAATATTTTGTTTTTGTAAAATTTAAATTCATAAATTATGATATAAAATTAGTTTATGTTGTATTGATTTAAATAAATAATTTATTTTCACATAAAATCTATATAAATAACGATAAATTCAATAATTAATTTTATTTATTTATTAGTTATTGCCCTTATGTTTGTAAATAGCCTTCTTAACTATGACAATAAGGATGTATCCGTAGTCGGAATAATAGAGAAACTTGATGACGATATTGTTTTCTTAAAAAGCGGAGAACATGAAATAATGGTTAAACATAATGGTTTAGATAGTTATAAGTCAAAATATGTTCGTGTAAAAGGTAAGATTATAAATGGTGTTTTAATAGAACATGTTGTAAATAAAATACCCGATGAATTTGATATGAAATTATTTAACAGATTTGTAGAACTTAATATGAATTTTGGAAGTATTTTTTAACAATAAATTTATTTATTTTAAATTAATTTTATTCAAAAAATTTTTAATTTAATTTAAAATTATATTTTATTCTAGATCGAGAAGATTTTCTAACATGTATAAATTTTCAAGTGTGGTTTGATAACTTTTCTCTCCATTTTTCAAACATATATTTTTATCATACTGTCCTTTACCATGATATAGTATCATATATCGCATCCATTTGAAAACATAATATCCTTCATTCATATTATTTACCAAATATAATCTTAAAATGTCTGACATATTCTCTGGAATATATCGAACCAATGCTTCTATATTTTCTTCTGGAACAATTTTTAAAAATGAAGCAAAAAGATTAATGTCTCTCATTTTTAAAATAGCAATAATTGCATTCAAATAATTTTTTTCTTTTAAATAAGTTTTTACAGCTTCTGTTGTTGTTTCAATATCTAAAGAAATAGGCAAATATTTGGTAACTTCAAATTTATGAATAAAAACACCTTCTGTTGTCAAAATATATACCATGTCTTTATTATTACTGTGTAAAATGCTTAAAACTTTATGTTTTTCTTTTAAATTTCTTGAAGTTTTTAATGTTTGAAGCAAAACAGATTCGCAATCAAAAATATAAATTTTATTTGTTTCTCCACCTAAAAAAATCAATTTTCCATCATAACTTACATCTAAAAAATCAGATTGGGTTTTGTGTAAAACAGAATTTGTATATTCAAGATCTTTATTGTATATTAAAATTTCATTCATTAATAATATATAAATAAGATTATAACGCAAAACAAAATAAATACCTGTTTTTTCTAAGTTAATGGATATACATTCTGGTTTAAAAATATTCCATCTTTTTAATTCGTTATCCAAAGATAAAGAAAACAAAAAACCATTATCATATTTTATACATTTAACAGGTGCCATGTGGCCTACTAAACTATCAATTTCCCTTGATCGTTGCAAATCTATAATTCTAATTTTATATGTATCAGCATCTGCAATAAAAATCATCATACCATCATTGCAAATATCTGTTGCAGATATTTTAACAGAAATGTTAAAAGACCTAAAACAAACTTCATTTTTTATATCAAACATACTTATATATCCATTAATTGATATAGATAAAATCGAATTATTAAAAAAAATACTTTATATAATGGAGCCAAATTTTTTTCATCGTATAATGTATTCATTAAATTATTATTATTCAAAATTCTTATTTTTTTATCAGTGCAGCCTATAGCAATTAAATCGTTTTTTATATCCATACATGATATTTTTATTAAATCATATTCAAAAATATATATGTCTTTTTCAAAATCAAACCAACTTAGATAATTATTATTTTTCATTGCAAAATTATATTTGTAAAGAAAAATTTCAGAAATTTTTTTGTCACTATTTAAAGTGTAAATAACTTCATTTTCTTTTATAATTTCAATAATACTCTTATCATTATCTGTTTTAGTTATGATTAATGAATTTTTATAGCTGCTACTACATGTCAAACTCGAATTTTTAAAAATTTTATTCTTAATTGAAAAAAAATTTCAAATTGATCGTTAACAGTTTTAACTAATTCATAAATTTGACCTTCATCACAAACTACATAAACAGATTGAGAAATTAAATGAATACCAATAGGTTTTGATCTTGTATTTAATATTTTAAAACTTTTTTTAAACTTAAACTATAACATCTTATTGAACAATCTATTCCTCCACTTATAATTAAATTTTCATATAAACATAAACAAGTGATGGTATTAGCATGTCCTGAATCTCTATCATATAAATCAAACATTCCAAATTTATATTCATGTGGAATATTCCATATTTCTAAAATATTTTCAACACCAACAACAATATATTTATCAGTAACTAATAAACATTCACATTTTTTTGATAGAGAAGCAATATTTTTTTTATTATACACTAAAACTAAACTATCTTCTGTTATAACATATGCGATATTTTTTTGTACAAAAAAATTTTTAATCTGAGACTTTAATAATGCAAAGATTGTATATTTATTATCAATATACTTATATATAAATGTTCCAGAAGCAAAATAGAGAGATTTTCCAAAAATACATAAACCATTAGAATTTGATTCGGTTGGAATTGCGTAATTTAATTTGTAATGTAACATATAGGGTTGAAAATAAAGAAAGATTAATAGAAATTTATTTTTCATTTTTTTTAAAAATATTTTTTGTAAATACATTTGGTTTTAAAATACCAGTTTTAATCTCATTATTTTTACAAATATTCAATTGTTTGTGAATATGTTCTTTCACTCTTTCAATTTTATCTTGTTTAATATATTTAGAAATATTATTTTCAATAATTGATAGTTTGCTTCTTATTTTAGCTTTTATGGACAATTGAAAAGATCCGGACATGGGCTAATTAGTTTCAAAAAATATTACAACTCACTTTAATAATAATTTGTAATAAATACTATAAAAATAAAATTAAACTATAATTTTGTTAGTTTCCACAAAAAATATAGGAGTGAATTAAATTTAGACAGCCGAACCCAGGCATATATACAAGCCAGAGTGCTTAAGATGACCTTAGAGAGTCTTTCTATGGAAGCCCGAAGAGGCGAAGTCATTACGGAAAATGAATAGGAGGTTACTGAGAAAGAAAATTTGAAATCAAATATGTGCGAAAATCGCCCTATATCTATTTGTGATGATATATTAAAAAAATAAAATTGAAATACCATTATACCCTAAATAAATAATTTAAGTAATTTTGTTAGTATTATTTTATCTTTACAATTTAAAAGTTATAAAAATTAATAGAAAACTTTAATTGTTTTTAGTATTAAAAAAATATATTTATTTAAATTCAAAAAAAATAAGGTTTTCTTTTGAATATATTTTTTGTGTTATATATTAAAATTAAATTTTTATATATTATAAAACTTTGTATTTAATAATAAATTATTATTACTTTAAATTGAAAAAATATTTAACGTTTTCCTTTAAATCATTATTTTATTTTTTCTAAATAAATAAATATATTAGATATTTTAAAACTTTTTATAAAATTTATTGACTTTGTTGTATAATTATTAATTATATTTTAAAATAATCAGTAAATAAATAAAAATAATTAATAATTTATAATTTTTAAAAATAAATTTTAACTAATACATTTTTAAATATTTTAATTAAGCTTATTTATTAAATTTAAAATTTTTTTTATAAAATATGATTTTTCTATTTTAAATGATAATATATTCAGAAAAAAATAAAACTTTTTCAAAATAAAATATCGAAAGTTAAATATTATTTTATTATTTTTTTAACAATAAATTTAAACCATCATCAAAATTAATTTTAATAAAATTTAAATATTTTTAATTTATTTAATATAATTTTTTATTTGTTTACATTGTAAAAAAATAACATACCGAAAAACATATTATAGAGCAAACTTCAAAAAATAAATCGATGATTTTTTACTTAAAAATAGAAATTATTAAATTTTTTTTAGAAAAAGTATAAATAAAAAATCCCTTAATACACCATGAAAAGTTTATTAATTTTAACATTAATAAACTTAGTAATTCTAAATCCAATAATCATTAAAAGTAGATGTGATCAAGATCCTAACACGATATGCGAATCAAATGGTAGAAAGAAATTTGTAGCGACGTCTTTAAATCTCCAAAAATTAATGTCAATATTAAAAAACAACAATGTTCCAAATGCATATGTTTATGGATGGAATGATCATAGAGGTTTATATGTTGTTCATCAAAATGGAAATGTAGCACCTTATGATAAATATACAAATGTATCTGATTATGCATTCTGCGAAGGAATCTGTCCTTGTCCTGAAGATAACATTGTTTCTTCTCATTCGAAACAAATGGATTCAGAATCATGGTACGATCATGTTTCGAGATGCAAACCTCATTTACCTTGGTTTTCAGATACAGATAATTATCATAAGGAATTTAATGTAAATTCAAAGCTACATTATCCACACAACCATCCTCATGATTACAAATTTATAACGAATCAGCAAACATGTCATATATATGATGATAAGCATTGTAAAATACCTTTAGAACGTCATCATTATAAAAAATATGATCAAATATCACCACATCATCATAGCCAACAGGATTGTTCGTATAATACCTTCACTCAAATGCCTTCATATAGTCACTGTAGACCAGAAAATAAACCATGTCCATTTTTTCAAAAGATAAAATCTGAAAAATGCAAAATAAAAGAATGTTATGGTGATTCTCTCTTTTCAGATAAACTAAATAAAAATAATAAATCATTCACAATAAGATATATTAATGATTGTACTAATCAAATAATTACTAAAGATGAAATAAATGCTACCAAAACAAAAGTATATAATATTAACAGTCCTAAATCATGCTCAAAATATAACATTCCTCCAATATTACATAATTTTAAACTATTATGTCATGTAAAACATATCTTAGAGTGTAAGTTTAAATCTAAAATATGTTTATACGTTACTGACAATAATTCTTTATATGTTTATTTCGATGGATGTTTATATCGTGTATGTTTCATGGATGGTGTTAATGATGTGAGATTTTACACAAAAATTGTAAATAAAGATAAAGTACACGAATTATCTGATGAAGGATTGTATAGAATTGAATTCTAGTGAAATAAATAATTCAATAATTATATTTTAGATTTTTAAATTTCATAAAAAATAATTTTTATTAATAAAAATAAAACATTACTTTTTTATCTTATTTTATTTTTTTAACTATGTAATATGTAAATTCTAAAAAAAATATTTTTAAAGTATTTTAATATAAAAATTTATTAAATATTAAAAGATTATATAGACAACAACGATTTAAACAGATTATAATTAAATTAAAATGTAGAAAAAATTATTTTATATAAATATTTATTTTTTTAATTTAATATTTCATAAATTATTTAAAAGTTAATTATCTTAAAATTGTAAATTCTATCAAAGAAAAAAATAAAACTCAAAAATTTTAATTTACAAGTAATTCGTTGTAAATGTTAATTAAGAGAAATATAATAAAATTTTAACTATCTTATGAAAATTCATTTATGAAATGAATTACTTAATAAAAATATAAAAAAAGTTATAAAATTATTTAACATTAGAGAAGAAAAATTAATTAATTTAATCTGTCGATTCGACAACCTCTGATTTTTTAATACCATAGAAGGCTTTCTTCTCTTCAGTTGTTTGGAATCTTCCATTACCTATCTTAGAAGAAGTGTCAACAAACTTAATTACTAAATCTTCAGATTTCTTCTGAGGTAAAAGACTTTTTCTTAAAGTAATTACTCTTTTTGAAGGACCTATAATAGCACCTTTTAACATTATAAAATCGTTTCTCACTTGTCCATAATGAGGAAATCCTCCCATAGGTGTAATTGTTTTTTCAGTCAAATCAAATTCAGTTTTAATATTTTCTAGTCCATTTCCTAACATGTAAACTTTCTTGTTAATTTCAGTTCTTCGATGGAATCCCATTCCACCAGCTCTTGCTACGGTCGTCATTACTCTGCTTGGATGCCAAGCACCAATACATGCTACTTTTCTTATACCTTTACGAGATTTTCTTGGTTGTTTTGTAACACCAAACCTTTTAACGACACCCTGAAATCCTTTACCTTTAGTAACACCAATAACATCCAAATTTTCATTCACTTCAAATACATCCCTAACATTTATTTCTTTTTCAAAGTTGTTTATAGCCCAATCAATTTTTTGGTTAATATCACCACCGTTTACTTGAATTTCAGCTGTATGAGATTTTTTAAGTTTAAGAATAGGTATCTTCGTTGGTTGAGAATGAACTAATACTCTGATTACACATGATTTTTTTCTTAATTCTTCTATTTTTTTTCTTTATCTTCAGAAGAAATGTCAGATAGTTTACCAGATACTTCTTCCCAATTTGCACCATATCTTCTTCTTAACACTCCTTGATCAATATGAGAGGAAAAAACAGTTGCAACTCTTTTCAAACCTTTTCCTGTTTGTTCATATCCAGTAACACCGTAGATAACATTGGCTGGTGTTTCTACTATTGTAACAGCATCCAAAATTTCTTTAACCGATTGTCTGTTTTTTGTCTGAACTACTTTAGTTCTAACGACATGTGTCATACCAACCTTATATGCTATAAATCCAGTGAGATGAATCTGTTCATTAAAATTATCTTTAGGAAATGCTCTTATAGGAGGTCTAATTGTTTTTGATCGTTTTCTTGGACAGAAAGCTAAAGAACCATGTCTTGGTGCATTAAATTTTCTACAACTCATAAATTAGGGTTCAATAAATTTTTTTTAAATAAGAAATTTTTAAAGAAAACTCAAAATTAATAAAAAAATTTTATTTTCTTTAAACGTTTATTAAAATAATGTACAATATCAAGATAAAATACAATACAAAGTAATTGTACTCAATGTATAAAAAATAATAATTTTGAAAATTAGTTTTAATAAACGAAATTCTAATTGTAATTTTTTAAACTAAAAGATATTCATTTATTCAATTTCAATATAATCATAATGAAGTATAGCAATAAAGTTGCTTTTATTTATCTCGTAAATTTCATAATAAACAATTTTACAAAATTATAGTGCATTTTAATGTAAAATATATTCATTTTAATAAAATGTATTGTTTAATAAAAACCAAATATTTTTTTAAAAATATCTTATTAATTCTATAATTTTTAAAAGTTTTAATTCAAATTATACTTGCTTTATTAAAAAATTTCTTAAAGTTTAAAATCAATAATATGTTAAATAATATTTATAACTTATACAAATTTAAATTTATTTAGATGTTGGTTCATAATTTTATTAAGAAAAATATATTATGTTATATTTTTTTAATAGTTTATAAATATTTTATTCAAATGATTGAATAAAAAAAAATATTGTTTGATAAAATTAATTTTTGTTAAAAAATTGTAAACAAAAATAAAATTTTTCTTCTGGATATATACTTTTGTAAAAAGTTTTTTAAAAATATTTTATGATAAAGTGAGATTAAAAATTATATTTTTAATATACATTAAATTATGATCATCTTTAAATATTAAAAAAAAATATAATTTTAAAATCTAAATATATATTAAGTCAAGTAAAACATTTAATTAGTAGATCTAGTCCAATCAATGGGACAAATATTACCATTCTTTTTAGAAAATGCCATCGCATCTAAAATTCTTAAAATTTCAGTAGTACTTCTTCCTATTTTGTCGTGATAAATACTTATATTATAAACTTCAAATCTGTTATCTAAAATAACATAAGCACGTTTTGTAATAAATTGTTCTTCATCTAAAAGATCAAATTGTTTACTTAATATACCACGATTATCTGATATCATTGGCCACGAAATTCCTTTAATTCCACCTTCCTCTCTAGTAACATTGGTCCATCCTTTATGACAATATACAGAATCAACAGAAATAAAAAGAACTACAGTGTTTCTTTTCTCAAATTCAGATTTTAAATCGTTAATAGCATTAATCTCAGTAGGACAAACGAAAGTAAAATCAGCAGGATAAAACATAAGTACAATATTCTTACCTTTATAATCTAATAATCTAACTTCAGTGATTTTGTCATCTACGTAAGCTTTATACCAATAACTTAGATCTAATTTCGGAAAATACATGAAGGGGGAAAATAATTTTTTAAAAAACTTTTTTGATATATAAAGAAAATGTTTTTTAAATTTTAATAAATATTTATGTTAGGATATAGTGTTATTACAATAATTTTATATCATCACAGTTTTAATTTGAGCGACTTTGTCACATATTTAGTTCCTCTAATTACTTCTCAATAACCACTTGTTCATCTTCCGTAATTTGTTCGCCTCTTCGGACTACAAAGAAAGATTCTCTAAGGTCATTTTAAGCTCTATAGCTTGAACATATCCCCGTGTTAAGCTGTCTATATTTAACTCGTTTCTAAATTGTTTGAGGAAAGTTGTTTACTATTTCTTTATATATCATAAAATGTGGTATTATTCTCGTTTTCTATTCATGCATTGCGCCACAATGATTATCAAGAAGTTTTAAATATAATTTGTTTTTAATATTGTAATGTGTCTGAATATATGACTAGTTAAAAAAAGAAGAAACAGTGAAGAATAACTAATAAATATTTTAATTATTATTATATTATTTTAAATTTACAACAATAATAAATAATAATTTATGAGAAATACACAATTAAATTTTTTTATAAGATTAAAATTTAATATAAGTTTTAATAAATAAAATTTTACAACAATAATATGATAAATATAAGTATTTCTAAAAAATTTAAATATATAAATTAAGTTGTATTTTATAATAATTTATGTTACAAATTTTAATAAAAAGTTTTAAAAATTCTAAATATGTAATTAAATTTTTCATTTTATTTTGTTTTTAAATAATTTTTGTGCTTTTGTTATTTTTATATAGCTAATATCAATAAGCTTTATTGATTAGGCATTTAAATCATTTTATATACATATTTGTTCATATGCATGTCTAATTTAATTTAAAATATTCTTATCAAATTATTTTAAATGTGTTTTAAATTATAAATAATGTTAGTACTGTTTAAATATATGATTATAAATTTAAAAATCAAAAAATATAAATCCATTTATAAATAATAAATCATTAATAATAAATGCCATTTTTTATTTTAAAATATTAAATTAAAAGTTTTTTTTAATAGTAGATTTTAAATTGTGAAAATAAAATGTAAAACAAGTTAAATTTTTATGTCTAAAATACTTAAAAAAATTTTATGTTTATATTTACAATATTAAAAAACATACATTAGTTTACTGAGAAAGTTTTCTTAAATTTAAAAAATAAAATAAAAATTATAATTTTTAACTAAATAAAATATAAAATTTAATAAGAACAAAAATTTAAAAAATTATATAAATATTTATAAAATTCTTATTACGATAAAAAACATTTTTAAACTTTTAATTTTACTTAAAAAATCATTTTTGCTACAAAATTAAAACAACTGTTTCATATAAAAAACAAAATTTTTTTCAATATGATTATTTTCGTTTGGTTTTGTGTTGTTTTGTTATCGGAAAACAATAAAGAGATGACAGAATTACAAAAAAATAGTTTAGACAATTTATTAGAAACAGCAAAATCTAATAAAAACGTAGTTATCGAAATAACTACTACAACAGTATTAACAAATGCACTTAAGGAGCATGAAAAATACCCTCAATCGATATATTCTCCAAAATTAGAATCTAAAAAAATAACTGATAAAAATATTTTATCCTGTGAAAAAATAAATAGTAACTCAAAACCACTATGTTATGTTATTTTCGCTGATTCAAATATCGAAAAAATCATGGAAATTTTATCTGAATCGAACATATATAATTTAAAGACATTTAAAAATAACGCAAGTGGTTTATCATTTTGTTCAGAAAATAAAGAATTAATAAATAAAATTAAACAAGAAGTACCATATACTAAAATCGAACAAGATTTTTTATATAAAATATCATCGATTCAATATCCAATTTCTCGACATTTATTTTTGATTAAAAATTATACTAATTATATTTTTAATAGTTATTTCTATAGCAATTTTATTTTTAGAGTTTTACAGATAGAAAGGTTATTGAAGTATTTAACAGGAGCATATAGATATCATTATACTGGAAAAAACACAAAAATTTATATTTTAGATTCAACAGTTGACATCAGAAATCCTTCTGTTGAAAATCTAAGTGGAAATAAAAGATCATGTATTTCTCATGGTAATGTAAATGTTCAATTAATAAATAATCCAATATATGGTTTTGCAAAAGATGCAGAAATTACTGTTTTGGATGGAGTTAATTGTAAAGGAGAAATATTATTATCAGAAATATTAGAAAAGCTTGATTATGTTGAGAAATCAGAAAAACCTACAATTTTATTATTTGGTGTATCTGGTCCATATTCTGAATTATTAAATAATACAATTGATAAAATAAGTTCAAAAAATATAATTATAATTTCTCCTGCAGGTAATAATCATGATAATGCCTGTTATTATTCACCAGGATCTGCAAAATCTGCGCTTACTATTGGTTCTGTTAATAAACATACAAAAATTTCTAAATTTTCTAATCATGGCACATGTGTGCGACTTTATTCTCTTGGAGAAGAGATTTATGAATTTAACAATGTTATGGGAACAAGTCATTCTGCAGCAACAATAACCGGTATAGCATCGATGTTTTTTCAGAAATTTCCTGATGGTAATTTTTATGATTTATGGAATTTCTTAAATTTCAATTCATATTGGAATAATAATTATTTAATTATGAAACTTCCACTATTAATTGAAAATTCTAAAGTAAAAGCATATGAATTAGATAATTCATTTGACATTTGGATTCATTTTATTATGGCAGCTATAATTTTTGTACTAATTATATTTATTATTTTTTATATGTTAAGATCAAAAAAAAACATAAAAATAACGAAGAACTTATTATTGATCCTAATGAAAGAAGTTTACGGAATAGAAAATCATAAAAGAAAATAACTACTATTATATTAGTAAAACTAATTTTTTTAATCGAACAATTAAAAAAAATGTTAATTAAAATATTTTAAAAGTTTTGTAAATTTGATGTTTAAATTTTAAATCAATGTAAGTATTATTTAAATAAATTCAATAACTGCATTATATTAATTTTTATACTTAATAATCATACATTTTATTCAAATAAATATTAAATATAAATTTATGGTATATATTTAAAAAAATTGTTTATATGAAAAAATAAATTTAAATATTTTATCGTAAATGTAAATTGCAAAATTTCTTTTAGTTTTTTTTAAAAAGATAATCCTAAAAAAAGTTAAAAATTTAGTTAATTTTTTAGTTTGATATAAATCTTTTTTTACCTAATTTAATGCAATAAAGCTGTAAAATATTATAATAAAATTAATTAATTGTTACTTTTAAAAATCATAATAAAGCACAAATCATAAATTTAGTTTATAAAGAAATAACTTAATTTTATAAAATTGAAAAGAATAATTTTATCACAATTTATTATATAATCATAATGTAAATAATTAAAAACAATTTAGTACTATAATATTATTTATCTATTTATATAATCATTCTTTTGTAAAAATATACTATTTTTTTATGTAAATATTTAATTAAACATATTAATTTGTGATTATATTTGAAGGTACTAAAATTTCAATTGCGACTTTTGGAAATTTACATTTTAAATTTTTAATAAAAAATAGATACCTTTTGATGAAAATATGTAAAGTTTATTTATCAAACATAAATTAGAAATTCATATCGTTTCTTTAATAATTATCTTAATATTGTAAATCATTTAAAAAAAATTATAAAAATTTATATTTTTAATATAATTGTTATTTTTAAAAAATTTTAATTAATTTAGATAGTTTGGTAATTTTGTTTTATTAACACATTACATAATTTTTAACCCTATAAATATATTAAACATTATTTAATATAATTTAAATTAAAAATCAATATAAACAAATTTATTTATGAATTATAGTTTTATTTTTAAAATATAAAAAAATTATCCATTACATATTATATTTTTTATTTGTTTTTTTTAGATAAAATAATTATTTTTAAAAAGTATATTTAGATGTAAAAAATATTACTAATTTTATTAAAATTACTTTCTTTATTATTTATTAATTTTAACTAAATTATATGTATATAGTATTAATCCTAAACTTCCAATGTTTATAGAAAATATTTTACAAATATTTAAATTTTCATTTAAAAATATAAATCCTGAAAATCCCATAAAAATCTTATTAAGTGCTCCCATCATAGAAAAAGATGTAGACGACAAGTTATTTAGAAGTAAAGCAGATGAAAACGATGTTAAAAGTGCAGACAAACTTGAAACAACTATTAACATATATATATGTATAGTAAAATAAGAAAATTTTTTATGTTCAAATATTACATACATGAAAAAACTTACTAATATTGCAACACAATTAGGAAAAAAAATAGATTCTGCTACTGTGCCTTTATTAAAATTTAATGTATGTTTAAGTGAAATTATATATATTGTTGTGCTAATTATATTACAAAAAATCCAAAAATATCCTATGTAATGGCTATAAAAATTTCCATCGATTGAACTTACAGTTATACAAATAAAAGATAAAAATTCTATTAAAAATATTTTTTTCTTGTAAAACAAATATTCTATAACTGCTACAACAATTATACTTATATTTTTAAGAAGGGTATAAAAAGATATCGGTAAATATTGTAGAGATTTTGTTCCTGTAAAAATCATAATACTGAGAAATATAGATGAATAATACCATTTATTATATGAAGAAATTCTGAAATTTACTTTTTTTAACAAAATTAATGTTAATAATATTAAGCAAATGCATATTGATTGATATGTTACTAGAAGGTAAGGGAAATAAAATTTACATTTCATAATTATGTATTTGTTTAAAATTGTTGTTGAGAGAGAAGTGATTACATATATTATACTCGCAAAGTAAATCTTGATATTCATATTTGAAAGTTTTAATTTATTTTAAAAAATATAACCAATATAAAGTAAAAATTGTTTTGTTTTATAATTGATTTTTATAAAAATAAATGATTTATTAAAAAGTAAAATTAAATGTATATTTTTAGTTTTATGTTGCTTTTAAACTGAATAATTAATATAATATAGTTAAGAATTATTATTTAAAATATATCTTTATGACAATATTAATCTGTATTTATAATAATAATAAAATTGTAATATTGAATATTTATTTTTTTAATACTTTTCATATGATAAAAAAAAGGTTTCATATAATTAAATATTTTTTTTATTGTTATAGATTAAACTTTATATCAATAAAAAAAAATTTGAAATTATACAAATTATATATATATGTTTTTTGTATATTATTTAAAAAAATGAATGTATTATATTTTATTTAAATAATTAATATATTTAAATTAATTTTATTAGTGTTGTTATTTAGAGTTTATTTACGATAGTTCATCTTTTAATTCTTATCTTTTATTACATCTTTTTTGTTTTGGTAGCTTAAAGTTTGCTTATTAGATAAAATAATTTTAAAAATATATCATTAATTTATTTTTTATTATTTTTCCACTATTTACTCTCTATGTATATTCCACTCACATCCACAGCTTCGTTCAATAATAATACTTTTTAATGTTTTTTTATCACTACAGATAAGAATTTTGCACTAAAGATTAGTGAATGCTAGTAAAATTTTTTTCTTTATATTTAAAGTTGTTAACATACCATCCTATGTTATTAAATAAAGAAATATCATGTTAATACTTTGTTAATTAATATAAATATAATTAAATAAAATTATGTAATAAAAACCAAAAATTAATCTATATTAAAAATGCTTTGTTAAAAGTTTTGACTACATCAAACTTACATTTTTAAGGCAATTACAATATTGTCAAATAAGATTTTTTTTTAAAAAAAAATTATACAACTGAATTAAACATTTATAATAAAATTTAAATCTTATAATATTTTAAAAATAGTTTTATATTTATAACAAAATAAAAAAATAATAATTATTAAATAATAACTAATATATTTTAAAAGTACAATAAAAAAATAATAAAGATTTAATTTAACTTAACAAATCAATGTTGGTGACATATAATATAATATAAACAAATTTTTCTAATAAAAAAAGCAATGATAGCATTTTTTTATAAACTATGTTTGAAGTTTAAATAAAAATTATTTGATACATCTTAAAAGGGTTTTAAATTTTTTAGAAATTTATAAAAGAATATATGTTACTAGTTGCAAATCATGATTATTTTTTTAAAAAGTATAAATCTTAATTTTTAATAAATTTATTTATATTGTAATATTTAAAAATTCATAGTTTTCTTTTGTATCAGTAAATAATACTTATATTTGCGTGTTATATTAAAAAATTAAAAAAATGTTATATTGTAAAAAAACACTATTGAATCATTTATATAAAAAAAATCATCCAGAAAAAATTTACTTAAATATAGAAGTAAAGTTAAATTAAAAATTAAATAATATCATTTTTAAATTAAATTTTTAAAACATATATTTTTTTCAAAATATTTTTCTTTTGAAAATTATTCTTAATATATCTTAAATTTATAAACAAGACATCATGAGTTATAATAACTATTTATATGACATTAAAAAAAAAGATTTAATTTTAGTAATTGTTTTAAAACAAATTTTTATTTATTATAAAAAATTTAAAAATATTGTTTTTTAATTTTATTGTACAAAACCAATTTAATATTATATTTACAACGGAAAAATCTGTAATTATCATTATATCTAGTAATTTTGAAAAATATATAATTTTACATAAAATAATTAAACTAAATTTTTTTATTTAATATTAATTTAAAAAATTTAAATTACTCGAATTTGAATCAATCATTTTCATAAATTCATATGTACTTTTAAAAATATCTTTATAGTATTTAGATTCACTATTAATTTTACTATTATATATTTCTAATTTTTCATCCTCAAATGTATTATCACCTAAAAGCTTAAGCAAATAAATAATATCAATTAATAAATCTGCAGTAGGGTTAATGATTTCATCATGTTCAGAAATA
Source organism: Vairimorpha apis BRL 01 (assembly GCA_000447185.1). Classification (NCBI taxonomy): domain Eukaryota; kingdom Fungi; phylum Microsporidia; family Nosematidae; genus Vairimorpha; species Vairimorpha apis. The sequence continues at coordinate 7,286 of KE646945.1, read as the reverse complement.
TTAATTTGGTTGTTAACATAATTTTTTTTTCGTTTTTATATTTATTGAAAACTTTTTTTACTATGCAATAATAATTTTTTAACTCATTAATTGTTTCACGTTTAAAAAAAATTAAATGAAATTCATTTTCAATAATGTCATCAAGAATTTTTTTTGGAAAACGTTTTAATACATCATGTATACCAAGTTTTTCTAATTCTTTTCTTACTAATTCATAATCATAAGATGATGGTTTTGTACCCATACAATTTTCTAAATATTTGAAAAAATCATCTGAGTCATTAGAATTTTTTTGTAAATATTGTGATGCGACATTATTATATGACGTTCTAACAAATTCAATTTTATAACTTATAATTGTTATTATTGCTTTCGTTTTTAGTACTTCAAAATTGAGTATATAATAGTTTTTTAAAATATATGCAGATGATACTATGATTGTGCTTATCAAAACCAACCAAAATTTATAACTAAATAAAAACCCGAGCATGGGTTCAAGTTCGTTTTTTATTATAAACAAATAATACATATAATGATTAATATAATAAATAAATTAAAAGTAATAGATAATCATAAATAATAAAAAATGTTATTGTTTTTTATTTTAAATGTTTTAATTAATCTAAATTTTTTTTTGAATAATTAATTTAAAAATTTAAAATAAAATCAACATTTTTGACTTTTTAATAAATTTTATTTAAATTTACATATAAAATTTTATTTACTAATAAATTTAGTTTAATTTTTAGTTATAATAAATTATTAATTTAAAATTATTTATGTATTTTAATTTTTTAAAATCCTATAAATTCAAATTAATTAAATTTTATTTAAATTTTATTTAAATTTTGATATAAAATTTTTAAAAAAACAAAAACATTTTCTGTAAATTTAAATGATAATTTATAAAAAATTTTGTATGTAAACTATAAATTTCAAAATAAATATTTTTTTTAATAATGTATTTTAAATAATATTATTTAAAATATCACTTTATATTTTTAGTAAATATTTATATATTCTTTGATGTTATTATGGTAGGAGTCACGGAGACAATCCAGTTAAAGAGGATATTATCATTTGAGCTAAAAGTACTTGAAAAAATTTTTCCAACAAGAGGTGTAACTTATTATGAAAAACAAATAATTACATAATATAATAAGCCTAACAAAAATTTTATTTTACTTTGATGCTATTTATAAATAATTATTTTCTGTCAGAACTCTAAAATCGAACCAAGAGCTATTTCTTAGGATAAAAGCGATTCTTAAAATCGAGATCAATGGAAATACACATCTCTCTAAAATCGAAGGTTTTTTAAAATGTAAGTACAATATTGAAGGACCAGTTACGATCAAGTTGCTTGATGAAGCACAAAATCCTCCCTGTATAGTGATATATCAAAAAAATTTAATCACTCATAACTATACAGGATAAGAACCGACCCTTTGATATCCATCAAAGAATCTTCAGCTTGGCTTAAGCATGGAAACATGCAACCTCGTGAGGAAGGGGCACTTTGTGCATTGCAAGACAGGAATATATTTTTAGAGAAAGGAATTAAATGTCCTCATTGTAAGGACAAATACAAATCGGTAGACCATATGGCTACCCAATGTGATAGAATGCTGTCACATGACTACATGAGGAGGCATAAGAAAGCTTTTAGGTGTATACATCTCCAGCTTTGCCTTAATTATGGCCTTACTAAATCTAAGAAGATAAGGAACCACTCATTTCAAGAGTGTAGAGCAAATAAAAGTATAGAAATCCGGGTAGATACTAAAATACCCACAGGTATCAAAGTAAAGTACAATAAACCCGATGTATTTATTCTAGATAAAATCAAAAAGGAAATACTAATAGTAGAGGTAGGAATTACAAGCTTTGACAACCTTCGGGCTGTTGAAACGGAAAAAAAGCACAAATACGATCTGCTTGCTAACCATTGTGGAGCAATGAATGGGTACAAAACAAGGATTATACCATACGTCATGACATGGGAGGGAATAACAACAACTTTCCACAAAAAATATAGGAGTGAATTAAATTTAGACAGCCGAACCCAGGCATATATACAAGCCAGAGTGCTTAAGATGACACTAGAAAGTCTTTCTATGGAAGCCCGAAGAGGCGAAGTCATTGCGGAAAATGAACAGGAGGTTACTGAGAAAGAAAATTTGAAATCAAATATGTGCGAAAATCGCCCTATATCTATTTGTGATGATATATTAAAAAAATAAAATTGAAATACCATTATACCCTAAATAAATAATTTTACTTTCTGTCAGAAAAATTTATTAAACAATTTAAAAAATCATTAAATTTTTATAAAATATTAAATTTTTAAAAAATATTCAAAAAATTTAAATATATTTTAAATCTAATCTAATAGAATATAAAATTTTATTGTACTAAAAAAACTTCAGAATCTAAGTTTTTTAATTTGGAAGACGAAGATATATTTAAAATACCATATATAGATATTTAAAAAATAAAATAAATAAATTATAAAAATTTTTAGAAAAGAGGAGACTGTATCAAAACAAATACTAATACGTTTAGATATTTATTAAAAAACAAAATTAAATTTACAACAAATAAAAAATTTTAAAAAATATTCAACAAATGTATATTCACTCAAGAAAATTTTTTTATCTAACTACAAACAAAACAAATATATTTAACTATTATAAAAAGTTGAAAATTTTTATTTTTGTATAAACACAACACCTAAAAATTATCCATGTATATTCGAAAGATTCTTGTTTTACAGTTAATTCATCTAGAATAGAAAATATCTTAAAATTACAATTAGACGCAAACATTAAATATAGTTTCATAATTAAAATTTTAATTGAATTATAATGTGATTTATATTGAACGGATATTTTATAAAAAATATTATTTGGTAGATCTCTGTATTGATATGATTTGCAAATATTATGAAGTAAATTTAAAGATTCTGAGTCAAAATTGTCAAATTTAAACTTATCAAAAAATATCCATATATATAACCTATTAATCTTATCATTTTAAAAACATTTTTATTTCCATGTTGTTTATTATATAAATTAGAAAAGCATAAAAATAAAGTATATTGATTTATTTTATGTTTTATTAACTTAATTCTGTTATAAGTAAATAATATTAAATCAGAAGATGAAATTTTATAATTTTTTAAGGTTTGATATATTAAGTCTGTTGAACGCATTAAATTAGATTCTTTTTCAGACAATGACATTTGCATGAAATTATTTAAAAAATGTATTTTACTTCCAAAAATTTTTTCTATTATAGCATTTAAAGATTGATATTTTTTATTTTCTAAAAATAAACATTGTAGTTGAAATTTTGAACTTCCTAAATTTATACACATTAATATAAAATTAGATACTTTTTTATGTTTATCTATTGTATGTAGAGTTGAATATCTTGTATTTTTAGTTTGACGAGTATATAAATGTGCCAATTTACAATTTGTTCTGTACAAAAAACAATCAAAATCAAAAATTAATCTTTTAACTAAAACATAAAAATTTTTATCAAAAGAAAATATTGGTAAAAAACAAAATTTTTTATAATCATCATTAATATGATTTTTTAATAAAATGCATGATTTAAAAGACTCATTTATATATACTTCTTCAAATAAGATTTTTTGTGTAATTTTTTCTAATTGTATTGTATCATGAAAAAAAATTGTATGGTGTTTTATTTCTTTGGACTGTAAGTTTTCTACATATATATAACAACAATCAATTACATATGGATCTAAAAAATATGAAATAATTTTGAAAACAGGTTCAATCGAAAGCGATATTTTATGTAATTTTTCTTTTTGCAAATTATTTGCTTCTTTTATCTTGAAATCATTGTCAAATTCTAAACAATTATTTAAATTGATTAAACTATCATTAATATTTGATGCAAAAATAAAAACGGTATACAACATAATTACATTTTTGTTTTATAATATATATCAAATAATTTGATCGTTTTTTTGTTAAAAAATGCACTTTTTTAAAATTTAAAAGTAGTTGTTAAAAATACTAAAATCGAAATTTATAAATTTTTTATATTTTAAGGATCACTAATATCATTTAACTAAATTAATTTGAAATGATTTTAATTTTTTATAGCTATATACTATTTAAAATTACCAGATTTTTCATATTTTCTTAATATAAAAAACAAAATATAAATCATTTTTTTATTTAAATCTAATGATAAAAATAATATTTTGATCATATAAAATATTTCTAAAATAATTAATAAAAATGTAAATTTTTTAATAATTAAAAAGTAATATTTTTTTTATTTAAGATTATATTCAAATGGTAAAATATATCAATAAAAATTGAAAAATAATATGTGTTATCCATCTTTTAGTATTATTACTTAATTTAAAATTTAACATAATATACGATAAACAGGCAATATTTTGTTTTTATAATTTTATAAAAGTTAAAAGAACATTTATAAATATTATATTACTTTATAAAATTTATTAAAAAATTGTTTAAATAAACTGAAAATTTTAATATT
>KE646936.1:0-11600 GCA_000447185.1 Vairimorpha apis BRL 01 | reverse complement strand
TAGACATTTTTATTTTTAAAATATGTTAAGATTTAAAAAATCTAACTTTAACATTTAATTTTGTAATTTTTTATTGGAAAACATAAAATTATTTTAAATAGATGTTAGATAAAATAATAAAAAAATTCAAAAGGAAGTGACAAATAGAAGAAAAAACATAAAATGTAATACGAAATGGAAGAATGATACAAAGTCTTTAAAATTTATATATACGGTATTTATCAAATATTATTTTTTAATCTTATTTTAATAATTTTTTATAAATAATATAAGCAATTTTAAAATTTTTAATTAATTTTATTTATTTAAAAAAATGCAACAATTTATAAATTCAAGAATAATTACAATTCTTCTTTTTTTTCATTATGAATTTCATCCGGTCGTGGACGAATCCAAAAACGTACAGTATTATCCATAGAACCACTTGCTAATGCATGACCAACTGGATGAAATTCCATAGACCATATTGTATATTCATGTCCGTTTGTTACTGTTTCCAATGGAACCTCATTAAACATTTGCCAATGATACATTGTTCCATCACCGCAACCACTAACAAAATAATCAGGTATGATAGGATGTACACAAAGTGATGTTAATTTCTTTTTTATGATCTTTATGAGCAAAAGCTTCTTTCATACTTCTTATATCAAATATTCTAACTATTTGATCTTTTCCTCCAGTCAAAAGATATTGACCTTCTAAAGACCATTTCAAAGCCAATAAAGTGCTTTTATGTGAATGAAGAGTATACAATTCTTCACTTGCTCTAGGATCCCAAAATTTAATTAAATTATCTTTGCCTGCACTTGCAATTAAACTTTGATATTGATGCCATTGAGCAGATCTAACATCCCAATTGTGACCTAATAAAGTAGATTCACATCGTGAATCATTTGAATCCCTAAATTTTTATTGTGGAATCATCACTAGCAGTACAAAATTTTGAATCGTTATATGAAAAACTTATATCACGAATTGGTTCGTCATGTCCTTTGAAAACTTGTATATTGTTCATAGAAGGATGCCAGTACTTTACAATTCCAGTATTATCAGCTGAAACAAGAAAGTTTCCAGAATGAGACCAACACATTGTTCTAACACTTGACTCATGTGCTTGTAATATAGTCTCAAAATTATATCCATATCCATTCCACAAAGAAAATTCTCCTGTTGCTGTTCCACTCATACATCTTCTTCCGTCTGGTGTCCATCGTACTATATGAACAGGTGATCGTATTTTATTCATACTCAAATGTTCAAATTTAGAAGTAATACAATAAGATAAATCATTATAGCATTGATTAGGTGATTTCAAATTTATTATTTGTGTGTTAGAAGTATGTTGAGGATTAATGTGAATTTCGTCTAAATTTCGTACTTTCATTTGTAAAATAATAGCTGAACTCCAATCAACTACTTTCCGTTCTTGTAAAACTCTCATTCTTTTTCCATCAAATTTAAATTTAGGATTTTCAAATCTAACATTAACAATGTCTTTTATATTCATTAAAGGGTAATTGAAATATTTTAAAATTAAAGCATATAAATTTTATATTTATTATAAGTATATTTTAATCGATACAATTAAAATTCTATATCGTTTATTCTTACAAAATAAATAAATTAATAAAACAAAACAATCAAAAATTTAAATAATTTTTCTATTTTTTTAAATATTTAGACAATACATTTCTAAGATTGTCTTTTTCCACATTTAATTCTTTCTTTACACGCAATTCATCTTTTTCTTTTGTATTTTCATTAAGAACTAAAATATTTTTACCGATAAAAGTATACGGTATTTTATCTAGTAACATTTTAACTTCTTTTTCTTGTTTTTGTTTTTTAGTTCAAAAATGGTGAATTTTCAAGTGTATCATATGTAGGGTCGCCACTTCCAGGTATAATTAAATTAGATATTCCATTTAAATGACCAACTGTTAAAATATCTTCAAAATTCTTAAAATTCAAACTTGAGATAGGACTGCCCATTTCTCTATGTTCTAAATATAATAAATCTTTTGCATTTGACATACTTAAATTTTTATAAACACGTATTTTATCGCCATTTGCAGCAGCAAACATTGATTTTTGACTCAATGCAGTTGTATTAAATGTTTTCTTATTTTTTATATTATTAACTGGTTTATATGTATTTCTTATGTCCCAAACTTTTGTATATTGATCTATACCTGTTGTGTACATATATCTACCTGCTCTGTCTATTTCTAAATTTAAAACAGAAGTAGCATGACATAAAACCTTAGAAATATAATTTTTAGAATTAGGAGACCACAATGAAACAACACCGTTACTATGTCCTGTATAAATAATAGCTGTAGAACTATTTTGATTTAGTTTTATAATGTTTTTATCCTTTATATATATGCTAGAAACTATTTTCCCATTAGTAGTATCTTGATACTTCAAAAAACCATCAGAAGAAGCAGATACCAATAAAAAATGATATGGCAAATATTCTAATTTTTTACATTATTATTTTCACCAACTGCATGTATTTCAACTCCTTGTTTATTGTAAATGAAAACATTTTTTTCTTGTGCCAAAGCTATAAAATCTTCATTATGTAAATAAATTGCATCATAAATTTTGTCTTTTATATTTTCTTCTAAAAAATACTTTGTTTCTTACCGTATCCATCGAAGAAAAAAATCCATTTCTATTAAAAATATTCAAAAATCGACTATTTTTAGAATATTTGCAAAAAAAAGGACCATTTGGTAAAGTTAAATTAAAACACATATCTGCAACTTTCCGACTAACATTACGTTTTATATATTCTTGAGTCAACTTATACGTTTTTTCATTTTTATCAGTATCTATATATCCAGATTCATCAGCATATATTGATTCATATATTAATGCATCTATTTGAGCTTTTTTTTCTAATTTTTTTTCCAATTTTATTTTTTCTTGAATATTTTTTTTTGACATTTAACGGTTATAGAATCGAAAAAATTAAAAATCTTTTTTTAAAAATATTTGTAATTATGTAACATTTATTTTTTGACATTATTAAAAAAATATTATAAATTTAAAATAACTTATTTATAATTTTTGTAAAACATATTTTATATTATTTTTATTTAAATTAATTCATCAAAATTTTGATGATTGCTAATTATATTTTAATTCTACACAATCGAATTCACAAAATTCGTAAGTATTTAAATCTATTGAGTCATGAAGAATACCACCATCTCTTATTAAATTAAATTTGTTGTTTTTTATTTTTTGTGATATTTTTTCTTTAAGTTCTTTCACAGTAATTGTATCTTCTACCTTTATATAAAAACTATTTTCAAAACTTGAAATTACTTTGATATTAACTTTCATAAATGGGCATCAATTATATAAAAATAAAAAGTTAACATATAAAAAAGAATTTTTAGTAATTAATTTAATGAAAAGTAATTTATTATATGTGTTGTTATCGTTCGGGCTAAGCATATTGTTGAAAGTGGTTTTTTTTAATAGATAAATTGTATTGATCGTTTCACATCAACACATGAGTTTCTGATCTCAAACCTAACCTGAGACAGACAGCTTTAGGTCTGCTTACAAAAATAAGTTATTTGAAAATTTTTAAATACAAATATTTTTAAATTTTTTTATTTTTTAGTAAAAATATGATCTTTAATTGTTAAAAATATAGTCTGAATTTATATACAATAAACTTATAAATAAAACACAATTTTAAACTTATGTTTATTAATTATTGTATAGTGTTTAATAATATTTTAATAATATGTTAATTTTTATACATATTAATACGTTATTATTTTTAAATAAATATAATGTTTTTTAAATTTATATTTTTCAACAGTAATTTGATAATTTTAAATATTCATACTACATATATATCATAAATATTAGCTATTTTTATAATATTGCTTAAATAAATTTAAAAACAAATACTATAAGTCTAAAAAAAAGTACAACGTAACATTAGTACAATTATATAATTTTTTAAAGATAAATCAAACTTTATAGTTAAAAAAATTTAAATATTTTTTTTATTTTGTTTCTACTAATTGAATAAATTTTTTTATATGAAAAACTTTTTTATAGATTAATAAATAGAAAAGCATCAAAAATTATTAAAACACAAAAAAATGAAAATAACAATTTTTAATTAAAAAATCAGTTTTTTATCACTTTCAATTTTAGAAATTAATTTTTTAAATAATGTATCATGCACCAAAAAAAAATTTATAAAGACAAATTATTTTTCAAAGCATACTTGAAATTAAAACACAATTATAATCATTGAAGTAGATCGACTTTTTTAAGTATTTTTTATATTTTTTTTAGAATTATATATTTTTATTAAAAAAAGGATGGATTTAAACATTCACTAGCTGTAATTCTATCAACATGGTCATATACAAAAATCTTTTCTAATAAATTACAAGCTTAATTTATAATCTTCAGATTTTAATGGCAAAAAGTCTTCAATGTCTTTTTTTCTTCTTGTATATTATCAAAATTAAAATCTTTTAAAGAAATATTAAATTTTTCAGCATATATAAATAAATCACGTGTTCCAAGACATTTACATATTTTATATAATTGATCAAAATTATCTTTACCATTAAAAAAAGGTCGCTTTTTAAAAATCATCTCTGCAAATACACATCCAAATGACCATATATCAAGTGAATAATTGTAAAATTGGTAATTTACAAGTAATTCTGGACTTTTGTAATATCTAGAAGCAACCCTTACACTGTAATCTTTATTGGGATGGTAAAACTCAGCAAGCCCCCAATCAATTAATAATAATTTTTTGTTTTTTGTTCAATAATCATATTATGAGGTTTGATGTCTCTATGCATTATACCTTGACTATGTGAATAGTTAAGAGCTTGAAGAATTTGCTTGAATAATGTTTTATATCATTTAATATCAAAATTCTCAAACAATTTAACGGTGTCATCGTGTGCGATATATTTAAATATTAATGAATATGTTCCTGAATCTTTATCTACTACAACATCATCTAAATGAATTATATTTTTGTGGTTTAAATTTTTTAATATAAGTATTTCTCTTTGAATTCTAGACTCTCTAACTGGTTTCAATAATTTGATTACTACAGGATCTGATCCTCGCTTACCTCCAAAACCTTCAGAATATTTACCTCTTCCTAATCTAAATCTGATAAGATAATTATTTATATTTCCTGTTTTTATTTTGTAATTTTCATAATCATAATATGATTCAGGCTTATTTAAATTTACATTATAAAATTCTCTAGCTTTTGAAAGTATCACTTAGGGTAGATTAAATACAAAAGATTTTTTAATTGTTGTGATTCATTACAAAATTTTGAAGTTATTACACTAATTATAAAAAAATTTCTATATTTGAAATATGTTGTTTATATTATATATTTTTATGGTATAAAAAATTTAAAGAAAATTTTATACATGCTAATTTTTTGTTATTTTTTTAACAATTGAGCTAAAATTCATTCTAAAATTATTTTATATTGTTATGTTATTTGGAAATGCAATAAAAATACTTTTTAAGTAAAATTATAAATATTTTTAATATTATCAAATAATATTTTGTTCAAATTTTAGAATAAATTTAATAAATTTAATAAATATATATCTTTATAAAATAAAAATTTATGGATTTTTTAAATAAGATTTATTTATTTTTTGTCTATTCATAAGCAAGTTTTAAATTTTAATTTGTAATTTTATTTACACATTAAAGATAATTTTTTTTATTAAATTTTTTATTCTTAAAAAATATTGTGTACTATTATTTACTGAAATAAATAATATAAAATCAACTTCATTTTAAAAATGAAAAAAAAAGTTATATTTTAAAAATCATAACTTTAGTACAACAATTTCTTAATTTTTAAATTATAAACAAATAATCTTAAACGATTCATTATGTATAAAAATACAAAATAATTTTATAAAATTTTTATTAATAAATTAATTTTATAAAGATAAAAACTTTTAAAATTTTTATCATGAATTAAAATTTTAAAAATATAAAATGATAGTTTTATATTTAATAGACTAAAAAAATTTAAGTTTGTTTATAAAAACTATTAAAATAAATTAAAAAATTTCTATTAGTAGATTGTTATATATGTTGTTTTATTATATAGTATTTTTTTTAAAAATTTGTTTTTAATATTGAAGGAAAAAATAATCCTATAATCATAATTAAACTTACTTAAAAAATTTTTAATTAACCAAAGAACATTGACAGTTTACATATGCTCATCTTAATTCTAAATATTTAATTTTATTTCTTTCGGTTTATAAATTAAACGTAATTTGCTTTATATTTTTTATAAAGCAAACATATAATTAAATTTTATTTAAGTGCAGATACCTATATTTTTAAATATATAACGTCATCTATATTTTAGAAATATTATTATTTTTTTTAGTTATTACCGTTAAAATTTTAAAATGAAAATCAAAGACAAAAGAAATAGAAACAAACAAGTAAATGAAAATAAAGTTAAGAAAATACATGAAGAACAAAAATTATATTCTAGTGAATACGGTCCGTATAAAGTTGTTACTTTTGTTAATTTAGGAGGTAACATTGATGAAATTAAATGTAATTTGTTGCAGAATAAACAAAATAATCATTTTTTTTATAAAAATAAAAGTACTAACTTTTTATTTTTCGATACAGATAATTTAAATGATTATGAAATGTCATTTATTGCAAGAGCAAGTGATTTTGTCGTTTTTTTAATTAACAGTAAAGAAATTGATAAAATAAATTAATATATTAAAAAACATTTACCATCTTGTTTATTTGTAGTTTTAGACAATAAATATAAAAACGAAGCAAAATTGTTTGTAAAACAAGAAATACCAGAACAAAAAATAGTTGGTATTTATAATATGTTGGATTATTTATCTTTTTATCAAATTAAAAATACGAATCTATGTTTTAGACCATATATGATTCCACTTAGTATACAGTTAAGTGATAATCATTTAATTGTTAAAGGTTTTATGAAAAAAGGATTAGTGTCAAATAATGTTATTATTAATGGAAAATATAATGGTTATGTAGTTTCTGTTAATGGAGAAAATATTAATTTAGGAATTTCTGATGACGAAAAAATACAGTTTACAACTATAAATAATTTCAATGATAATGAAATGGAAATTTTAGATGATAGCAATGAAGAAATTTATGAATCCGAATCATGCTCTGATAATTTTGAAGAAGATTTTGAAGAATCTAAATATCCATCTCTCATTGAAAAATATTCAGAATATAGAGGTATTAGAAACATCGCAACTTGCGATCTTCCAACTAAGAATTACCCCGAATATTATAAAAAATTATTATTTTTTCAAGATTTTAAACGAGTTCAAAAATATATTTTAGAAAAAAAAGTAAACTTGAAGATAATCAAATAGTAGAATTAAAATTAAAAATAGAAAATTTAGGAAATGATAAAATTTTTGTACTTTTCAATTATTATGAATTTGAAGAATACAACACTATTCACAATTTTGCATTTTCTTGTGATACAATAATTAAATCACATGAAAAAAAATTTGTAGATTTTGGGTATAAATTAGTTGAAGTCAATCCTGTTATCACTAAAAATGCCAATCAAAATCTATTTAAAATTGAAGAAGGTTTATCAGACGGCGTTTTTAGTTTTATAGGACCTTTATCGTTTAATTTACATAAAATTATGATATTTGATGAAAATTGTTTAATGGATATTTCTAGATGTACTTTTAGATGTTTAGGAGTAAATTTAGGAATAAAAGAAAGAAAATTATATAATGAAGTTGTATTAAAAGGACTTCCAATTAAAATTTTTAAAAGAAGTTGTGTAGTAAAGCGTATGTTTTACAGTAAAGAAGAAGTTCAATATTTTAAAAACATCAGATTATACACGAAAAAAGGTAGAGCAAGCGGATTTATAAAAAAACCTCTAGGTGTGCATGGAGCTTTTAAAGCATTTTTTTCACAACCAATATTGTCAAACGATAAAATTTTTATGTCATTATATAAAAGAGAATTTTTAGAAAATTAAAAAATTAATTACACATCATTTTTAGTATTTTTTCTATATTTTTAGATGAAAGTTCAAAAATCTTATTTTTAAGATGCGTTTTTATAGTGCCATCTTTAACAAAATTTGTAAAATTTTTATAAGTCATAAAATAATCTGTTAATTTTTTTGCTTTTTCGTAATTTATTCCTCTTATTGACAAAAATGCATAGTATAAAAAAATCTTAACATTTAAACTGTTATTCTTATTACTTTTTTCTATAAAACTTCCATATGTCATTTTAGTTGCACATTCCTTTTGATTTTGAATAGAGGAATTTATTTTTAAAAGTATATCACCAGTTTCATTTATATTTTCAGTTTCAATGACAATAAAACCATTCATTTTTAACGAAGTAAGACAAAATGAACCATAATCTAAACTAATATTTTTAAAATCCTTTTGTTTAAGATTTTCGATAATGTAAAAAATATTTAATATTCCAGTTTTTATTAATCTTGATTTTTGTTCTTTTAAACGACCATCGACTATACTGCTGACAAAATCAGAACCACATTTTCTTTCTACAATATAATCGCAAATTTCATCGTTTTTAATCCAAGTAAAATCACCAACCTCAAGAACTCTTGTTTCATATTTTACAGATTTTGATTCAAAAAATTTTTGAAAAAATGATCTATAGCTTCTATTTTTTATCTCTCTAGAATCAATTAATAAAATAATTTCATTATCTTCAACTTTTATAATGCTAGTATTTTTAAAAATTTTATTAGACAAATTTTGTCCTTCTAATGTTAAAAAATATTTTTTTGTATCCATTTCTTTATAAACGAAATTTTTTTAACAAGTGTTTTCATAGAATTCCAACCAGAAAACTTTGTTGTTAAATCAAAATCATTTGATGAATAATTTTTTGCTAAATAAATAATTCTATGTTTTGAAATTCCATCTTCAATCCATAATGCTTTAAGTAAACCATATGCTGCAGATTTATAAACAGGAACATATGTACTATTTTTTTTAGATTTTTTTTAGTTGGTGTGTTATTATTTATTAGAGGCACGTTTAAACTATTATTATTTACATTTTTTACAGTTACTAAACTGATATCCGAATCATTTTCTTCCATAATATTTGAAATACTTAAACGATTTAATGTAATTCTATTCTTAATATTGTTGTAAGTATTTTCATCTAATAATAACGAATATTTTTCTAATGTATCTAAATCTGCTATTTTTTCGTTTAAAACTGATTCTACATGAGAAATTAATATTTTTGAAATTTTTGGTCCAACGTTATTTATATTTTTAATCTGAGTTTTTGAAAAAATAGGAATTTGTTTATTTTTTATTTCCTCGTAAATTTTTTTATATAAGTATTTAGTCTTAGAATTTGTTTTTATTGCAAAATCTAAAAGATTTTGAATTTTAGCTATAATTATTTCATTTACTAACATTTTAGGGTAAAATACAATAGATTAAAAATTTATTTTATTTTAATAACTTCTTCCAAACAGAGTATATCTTTTACATTTTCCATTACAAATTATACATGTTTTATTCTCCAATTTTTTTGCTTCAAAAGGTATACAAAGACTTTTAGCACCAGATAAAACTACATTATCGTCTTTATATAATATACTTCGTGTTTTTATTTCTTCTTCGCATTTAGTATTTTCGCACCAAGGTGTCATTAATAAACATTTATCGTTTAAAAATTTACTGAATTCTTCAAAATTTTCAACATATTTAATATTTTTTTGTTGCACTTCATAAGCTTTTTTAAATAAATCATCATGAATTTCTTGTAAATTTTTTTTGATAGTTTTTGAAAAAGATTCTTGTTCATATTTTATGATTTTTTTAGAGTTATTATGTCTTTGAAAAACACAGATTTCTTTCTTTTTTATATCTCTTAAACCAAGTTCTAATCTTAATGGAACTCCTCTTATTTCCCAATGATTAAATTTAAATCCTGCAGTTACGTTATGTCTATCATCCACATATGCTCTAATTTTAGATTCAACTAAAATATTATAAATTTCATTAATTTGATTCATTAAATTTTCTTTTTCGTTTTTTGTTGTTTTAATAGTAATACCACATGGTACTATAACTACTTGTATTTTACTTACCCAGGGAGGTATAACTAACCCTTTATTGTCAGAATGTAACATTATAGCAATTCCGATTGATCTGGTTGTCATTCCCCATGAATTTTGGTAAACAAATTCATTTTTGTTGTCTTCGTTTTGAATTTTAATGTCAAATATTTTACTAAAGTTTTGACCAAGTGAATGTGATGTCGCAGCTTGTATACCACGTCCAGATTCAGGGATATAACCTTCAACTGTTGTTGTATAATCTGCACCAGCAAATTTTTCATTTTCAGTTTTTAATCCTTTTATGACGGGAACAGCCAATAAATCTCTATACATCATATAATATAAATTTAATACATATAAAACTTCTTCATCTGCTTCTTCTTTAGTTAAAAAAGCTGTATGTCCTTCTTGCCAATTAATTTCTTTGCTTCTTAATAATGGCATAGTTCCACGAAGTTCCCATCTTAAAATATTACACCATTGATTTAATTTCAATGGTAAATCTCTATGACTTTTGATCCATTTAGAAAACGACGGGTAAAAAACAGTCTCTGATGTTGGTCTTATGGCCACAGGTTCCCCCAACTCTTCATCACCACATTTAGTAATCCAAGCTACTTCAGGTGAAAAATCATTTATGTGAATTTTTTCTTTTTCTAAATGAGATTTTGGAATAAGCATTGGAAACGAACATTCATCAACATCTATTTTTTCAATTTCTTTATTAAACCATTTTTTGATAGCTGTCCAAATAAATTGACCATTAGGTCTCAATATATAGCATCCTTTAACGTCATAATAATCAAGAATCTCACCTTTTGTTATAACTTGTGTATACCATTCAGCAAAATTTTCTTGTTTATCAACTGTTAATCCAAATTTTTGGTTCTTCATTAAATAAGGGTAACTATATTTTTACAGTGTCTATAATTTTTAGTTAATTATTTAATATATAAAAAATTTTATTTTCAAATTTCAGTACTACATTTAATTATTTTTTTTATGAAAACTTTTTATATTGTTTGAACTTATTATTGTAACATACTTTATCTTTTATAAATACATGTTTAATTTTTTTGTAACAAATATAATTATTTAAATAACTAAAAAAGTTTATAATAAAAGTTCATTTTTAAATTTTATATAATTATTTTGTTTATTATAAAATTTTTAATTATTGATATACAAATTTTTCTTAAAAAAAATTATTTTTATTTAAATTTTAAATGGTTTTAAATATGATTATTAAAAAAATATTTTTTATTAACTTTTGATTAAAACCTTTTTTATAAATGTTAATTTAACGTTAATATTTTAAAATTTCATAAATTTTAGATAAAAAATAAAAATATATTACATTTTAAAAACATTTATTTTATTTAAAATTACTAGAAAAAAAGCATGTGATTTATAAAATATTTTAATTATTTACAAAA
>KE646930.1:3765-21638 GCA_000447185.1 Vairimorpha apis BRL 01 | reverse complement strand
TAAACAATGCTAATTTACTTTTTAAGACAGTAAAAGTTAAATTAAATAGATATAAATAATAATTTTAAATAAATTATGTTTAATTTATTTATATGCAAATAAAAATTTAAAAAGGATTAGTTTTATAAAAAAATAAACATTTTACATATTTTATGATAAATGTAATTTAAATTAATTAAATAGCAAAGTGCATCTATAAAATTGTTTATGCTAGTGTTTATATTAAATAAATAATTTTTTTCTGATTTGTCATTTTTTCTATACTTTTCTTAACCGCTTTAAGTGCTTTTTAAAATGATGGATTTAATATAGCTTCAATTACGTTTTGGCAACTCAAATTATTTTTTATGTTTAAAGTAAAGTTTGATCAATAAATTGTTTAATATCATTTAATTGTTTTTTATTGTTTGATTTTATGTAACAAATACAATTTATTTGCAGTTTCGTTATACTTTCAGAGTTTTTAAAAACGATCTGTTTTTAATCAGTGATAAATAAAGCTCTTATTTTTATAATATTTTTTGTATTTTGTCAATAAAAAGTATATTTGGTTTATAATATCTTAATTTGATATTTCTTTTTCTGTTCGGTTACTCTTCTATTTTAACACATTTATTAAGATTATTTGTTGCAAAATGTGTTTTATAATGTTATATTATACTCTTTAGATATAATATATATAAGTTATTGATATTACAGTTTGTCTGTAGATATAAATGTAATTTACAAATTGTAGCTGTGCAACTACTATTTTCTTACCTAATTTAATGAATGAATGTTCCATTTTTATTTTGCATAATATTTTTTCGATTATGTTTGACCTTATTATTTAATTTAACAATTTTAGAATTTTACCGTTTAATTTTATCATGTTTTATAATTTCAAATAACATTTTTGAAAATATTTGATTATAATCTAGTCATTTAAATATCGTCGATTCAATTATAGTAATTTATCATTGTTAACAAATAATATAGAATATAACGTTTTAATATAATTATATAAATACCAAATTAATGTCTGTTTTACTTTAAAATGATATCATAATTTTTTTTAACCAGATTAATTTTATTTCTTAAATTTTTTTGTAAAACTAAATATCTCCAACTTTGATATGTACTCATAACAAAATATCTCTCTTTTTAATTTATTTATGTTTATGTAGAGTTCATTATAACATGCAAGTACGAATTGAATAAATTATAAATTAATAACTGTCTTATAATGTGGTTTACTTTACATAATTGTTTTATTTGATATCAATTAATCCTAAATATTAGTTAATAATTAAAATCAAAATTGTATTTATGTCTCTGATTAAACAACTTTTTTTAATAAAAGTTTAACATAAATTTTAAATTTTTTTTCTATACATCATTATTTAATCAAATATATTAATGTAATTTTTTAGAAATTTCATCTTTTAAATTTAATGTATTATATCCTAGAAAATATAATTGATTATAATTTTTTTCGTGTTCATTTCTAAACATAAATTATTTAAATTTCTTTACCTTTTACGTAAATAGTGTTAAGATTTATAGTCTCAGCCATAATTATTTAATTGTTATTGGTAAATTATTAAACTTCAGAAATTTATATCAATATTTTAAATTGATTTTTTGTTTACTATTATAATGATTGATATTAATGAAATATATAAAATATTTGCTGAAATACTTTTTTATTGGTCTATTCAGTGTCATCTTAGAATTATGTTAAATAATTAGTTTTCATTTTTATTAACTAATTCATAAATTCAAAAACCTATGATATTAAATTCGTCAACTTATATACTTAAAAACATAATTAGGATTGATAACATTAAATGCTTCCAGAACCTTATTCGTACAAATTTTAAATTGTATCGTTTCATGTTTTTAATCAAAGATTAATTTTAATTGTTAGCATTTAATCTTGATTTTTAAATTTAATACAATTAATATTAAAATGAGTGTAATTCGAAAACATTATCATTAATTTTTAAAGATTTGATATATATGTTATGAAATTATCATTCGAAACTTTTAATTTATTTTTTTATAAGATTAGCTATTTCAGTATAATACCAGTAATCTTTGTTGTTTGTAAAGTGTATTAGTGAAATGATGTTATTTTATTTATAAGGAATTTTAAGAATAACAGATCCCTATTTATATTAAATTAAACAAATAGTATATAACTTTCTATAACTCGTTTTTAACTAAAAATTGCAAAATTCTTCATTTCTGTTTTCTATGTATTAATTAAAATTTTACTATAATCTAAAATATTGTTCTTTTTATGGTCATTTTACGATATGCTCAAACTTTTTTATAACTTTATTTTCAATATCTTACATTTATATACTTTTTGTCAAATATCTTACTATAAATTTTTAATTATAAAGTTTGAATTTTTGATTTGTATAAATAAATTTTAACCAATTCCCATAATATTTTTATTTTTTCACATATTAAAAAAATATATTTATTTCTGCTTCTCTACACATTCTGTGCTTCTTTTCTTATAAAAGAGTTTATTAAAATTTTTTAATATTGTTACTTGTATTGTAAGTTTTTGTGTAGGTTTTCAATAAAATTTATTTATTTATTTTAAATATTAAAAACTAACCTAATTTTTTCCTTCCCAATCTTTGTTATTCTATGAGTAACCTAACAATTAGTATAAATAAAAATTATTTTTATCTTGTAACAATGATCAAAAATAAATTTTTTTATTAAATTTAAAATAATACTTTTTATTTGAATGTTAATTTTCATTAATATAGTATCTCTTACGTACCAAATGGTTTTACTTTATCATGTAAATTTTCGTTCTTTCCGTTCTCTGATAATATCTAGTTGCCTACTCTTCTGTACTCCAACGACACACTCTCTAGAGTTTTCTTTAGAGTCATTAATCATTAATATGATGTATGCTTCGATTCGGTCTAAAATTTATCAGCGCCTTTCTGTATTTTGTGATGTATTTAGTGAATAAACATCTTATGTTAACACATATACAATATTTCTTTTCTTACACCAATGTATTAAACCTAGTAAGTAGCCGATGGATCTAACTTTCGAATTTTTTCTTATCTCTTTATTAATTGTTGTCAACAGACGTGACATTTATTTCAAATATAAGATTTTTTTAGATTTCTTATCTATTACTACAATATCTGGTTTATTATATTAAATTTTGATATCTGTTTTTATTGTAGTATCGACCCTAATTTCTTTAAATTTATTAGTCACGATAAGTTGAACCGAATGAGTTCTTAGATTTTTCCAAGATAGTTTAATGTTGTATTTCAAATAAATGCAAATGCAAACATTCATAGATTAAATTGATTTTTTAAAAAATACAATATATTTATGTAAAAAAAATTAGTGGCATAAATTTTCTTAAGTAAGGCATAATCAAACTCTAATTATTATTATTTTTAGTTATATATTTTTTATTATCAAAATTCTTTAAAAAATTTAGCATAAACAAAAATATTTTAAATTTTTGCTTCCACGTTAATTTTTTTGTTTGTATGATCTTTTGTTGTTTTTAAAAAATTTAAATTTATCTACAAAAATAAATTAAACCGATTAATTTCATTTTTTAACACATGTATTCCAATTTTTGTAAACAATTTTTCTTAAGTAATTAATATAATTTAATCTTATTTATAAAAATATTTTTAAATCAATATTTTTAAGTAAGATTGTTCGTAAAATCAAAATTTAAAAACATTTAAAACAAAATTAATAGATATTTGAATGTTATTTTCTTTAAAAATTTTGCAAATTTATTGAATATATATTATGAAATATTTAGTTATTTTACAAAATTTTAAATAATTACTAAAAATTACAAATATTAAATTAAATGTATGAGTTTTAAATTTCGTTCAAATATAAATTTAATTTATAATACTTTCTTGAAAATTATAGGTTAGTAATTTATTTAATGTATTAAATTAATTATTTTAAAAAATAGATTAAATAAATATTTAAAAAGTAAAACTTTATTATTTTAAATTTAAACATAGTTTTTAACAGCTCAAATTTATCCTACTCATTACAAATAATTATTGTGTTTTAAATTTATACATACAAACTTTTTTTTATGTTTTTGGTTATCGAAAGTGTTTATAGACTCATTAAAATATTGATTAATCTTTGATTAAAAATTAAAAACATAACTTTTTCTTTTTAGAAGATCTTATTTACTTCAATTATTTTAAGTGATTTTATTTGCAATTTATTTGTATATTGATAAATTTATTAAGTAAAATTGTTATTATTTATATCTTCCGTTTAAAATTTATTATTATTCTACTAATTTTAAAAATTTATTTAGAAATTATATTTAATATAAATATTTTCATTTTTTAATTAAAAGAATATTTTAATAAATTTATTTTTCCAAATAATAATATGCATATTATAAATAATTTTACTAAAATAATACTTAATTTGGAAAGATAAAAGGTGAATGATTTTATTAAGTTTATGTCTCAATTTTAGGAATAATATTGTATATGTATTTTATGTTTTAGTATTAAATATGATTTTATTGTATAAAAACCATTATTATATTTGCTTGTTATTTTTGAAGTTAATATAAGTCTTTTTTAGTGATAATGATATAAAAATCAAATATATTTTATAAACATAATATATAATACAACTTTATAAAGTTATTTTAATAAAAATGGAATTCATACTATTATGAAAAAAGATATTGTTTTTAGTAACAATTAAAAAAATGAATAATATATTTATGTTGAAAATACATAAAACTTTACGAAGATCGATCATATTTTATTTTTTTTAAACTTATGCTTGTTGTTTTTAGATACATTAAAAAACATACAAAATTTCATATTAATAAAAATATAAATATAAAGATTGTTATTAAAATAATACATTAAAAATTAAAAATAAATGAAATTTTAGTTATAATTTTTTTTGTAGTATAAGGAATTTTTATATAAAAATTCGTTATTTAAGCTACTAAGTTCAAATCTTTGAATAAACTCAGAATTTATAGAAAAACATTGTTTTAATTTATTTAAATTTTAAACATAAATAAACAATTTTAATGTAATTTAATGTCTCATAATACATATATGATGCATGATTTTAAAAAACCACAATAAATTATAAACGAGATCATTAAAATATTATATAAAATCAATCTAATCAATTATTCGAATATAAAGATTTTATTATTTAGAATAAAAGATTGAATTTACTTTCAAAACTATTCTTAATTTATTTTATGTCGTTAAATTTTAAAAAACGGTACTAATTATATATCAAATAATTTATATAATATATAAAACAAATTTACAGTAATATTTCTATTTTTAAACCATTGATGTGATAATCTGATACTATATTAATTTTTATTATAAATAAATATATAATTATTATATATTAAGATATATATTTTAAAAAAACAATTCGTTAACTTTTATTATAAATTAACACAAAAATACTAATTCAACTATAAAACCATGGTTATTTAATTTTAGATACAAAAATATAATTTTAAAAATGTTAAATTAATGCAAAAGTGATTACGACCAATTTTTAAAATTTGCATTACAACATCATATAAAACATATGATAATTTATCATTATTTTTTTTAATAATAATAACATGAATAAAAAATAATATTTTTATTGTACATGATATAAAAAAAATAAAATATAAATTATATTGTTTACAGTAAAAGTTTTATAAAAAATTGGTTTCCAACATTTTTAAAAAATTAGTTAAATGATTATTTTAATTAATTGTAGGAAGTGATAAAATATTAAACAAGTGATTTTTTTATTAAAACTTAGTGAATAATTCGTTTTTATATAATTAATAAATTGAAGCGTATAGACTTTTTACAAATAAAGAAAATAAATTTTACGATTCTCGATTTAAAGTGTAAAATGTTTATTTAGAAAAAATATTATAATATAAAATATGTTTGAAATAAAAATACATATAATTTTTATCAATATTTAAGTTTAAAAATTAAATACTTTGAAGATAAATCTTTATTAAATTAATTAATTTTAATTTTTGATATTTTATTATGATAATTAATATAATTTTATACTAATTAATCTAAAGTAATTAAATTAAATTTTTTTAAAAAAAGAAGGTAAGAAATCAAAATGTGTGATATTTACAATATAATAACAGAGTCTTATTGATTATTTTAACAAAAAATTATTATTAAAAAAACTTAAAATAAAATTTTTCATTTGAAAAAATATTTATACATAAAATAATGAATATTTTTTTATGTAATTTTATATTTAAAATGTCTTTTTTTATGTTTTCAATACAACCGAATTGTTTGAAAAAGCTATATGATGTGGTGTTTAATGTTTTTATAAATATATTATTTATATAAATTTATTAAATGAAAGGTAAATTTATCTTAACAGATAAAACCAAAATCAAATAAAAACAGATGAAAAAAACACAATCGGCACTAAGGAAAACAAGTATTCAACACAAAATTTTATACGTACTTTTAAGACAATTCGTTGAGCTATAAGCCATTATAATGACATTTCAGCAACCAGATCGAGTGGAACAAAGAAGTATATAAAAAGCTGTGAAAATTTTGAAATAATTTTAAGAAGTGGAATAAGATAATTGAACGAAAAATATTGTGAAAAATTTAACTCAAGTATTTAATCTACTGCATTTTAAAAAAATGTTAAAGTGAGTGTATAAATGGAAACGTTCAAAGATGTTTCCAAAGCAAATTGCTTGAAAGACTAAATAAAAGAGTGAAAACACTAGAATTAATGATAAAAAACAAATCACTTGAAAAAGCGAAAAAGTATAAAAGGATTAAGCAATTTTTTTAAAGAGAAAATAATTTATAAGAAAAATTTTAGACCAGAAGAAATAGAAAGAAGAAGGAAAATACTGTAGGATAATGTTGACAACAAGGAATAGAAACGCTGAACAAAGTAATAGATGAGTACTTAAAAGAGAATAAATCCAAAAACATTTCTGAAATATCTAAAATTATCTAAGCAGCACAGCCGCGCTATAAGAACGACTGTTAAAATAAAAAAGCAATATGAATGGAAAAAGAACACTAGAAAGAAAATTAATATTTTTAAAAGAATATCGCGCACATTGAACAGTATGGGAATGTTAAAACTCCGAAGAAAGAAGTTATAAAAATATGAGTTAAATTTATAAGAAACATACAGTTGAATTTTTTTAAACTGAAGCAAATAGATGAAGAGATTTTATTCATAAACAAAAATATAAAAATTTTAAAATAAATTAGAAATGCATAAGAAAAGATTGAATTATAAAATAAATTCAAGTAAGAACTAAACAGAAGCGCATTTTACAGAGATCAAATGAAAAATTGTGCAAAAAACGGAATACTCTATAGAAGATAAAGGACTGATAAAATTTTGGTCAAATATGTGGACAAAAAGAGAAGAATATAACAAGAAATTTTTTTTCTGATTATCTTTTAAAATATGTCTCATCTAAAAAAATCAGCTGTCATTTCTTAACATTACAAGAATTTGAAAAAATAATTAAATTACTACTTCCTAACTGGAAAGCTCCTGGTTCAGGTAGATTTTACAATTTCTCCATAAAAAATATAACAGTATTTATGAAAATTTATTTAAAATAACATAGAAATTTGCATAGATTTGAAAGAATAAGATGAGTGGTTTTATAAAGGAATTACATACCTGATATTTAAAATATACCAAAAGGCTGAAAAGATTTAAGATCTGTTACTTGCTTGAATACGCAAGTCAAGCTTATTACACGATGCATAGCTAGCTTGATGCAAGTTGATGTTAAAAAAATGGATTTATATTTGAAAACCAACTTAGTAATGAAAGGAGAATACTGGAAGCTAAAGAGCAGGATTTAATAAATCTATCTATTAATAGAGAATACAGAAATAAGTTTTAATTTGCTTTAAAGACTAAAAAAGTTATGGTATATAGATCACAATACTTGATAGAATGTATAATATACTTAAACTTTCTGACCCGAATTTTAGAATTTCTTAAAACTGGTATGAGAATGTAAACAATTACAAAAAACATAAAGATTCAACAGCTTTAGAAAAAAAAGTATAGAAAGAGGTATTCTTTAGGGCGATAGTTTATCACATTTACTGTTTGTATTATTTATTAATCCTCTATCAAAAAGCTAAACTCAAAGTATCCTCTAGTTAACATAAATCTGGCAAAAAAAATATCAACTTGCCACATATTTTTTATCGACGATCTTAATTTATTCGTAGTGTCGGACGACATTTTAAAGAAAATGATGAAGAAAATAAAAAAAATTTATCAAGTGGGTCAGGAAATGAATAAAGATAAGTCGGCAACCAACACTAATATTTGCAAAAATGAGGTAACGTTATTAAAAGGGACAGAGTGCTATATAACTTAGGAATAACTAAGACATGATAAAGTAAATTGAGTAGTAAAACTTATAGTTATGTTAAAAAGAAAAATTGGATAGAGTAAAATAATATGCTTGATAAAAATAAACGGCAAAAATATGTTTAAAGGAATAAATGAGCACGAACTTTTTTTAATAAAATATTGTATATTAGTGCTTGACATCAAAGGGATGCATATCAATACATCGACAGGTAAATAAGAATGTATTAATAAGAAATAATATACTCAAGCAACCAATCTCCAAAGAGTGTTTATATTTACCTAGAAAAGAAATGGGACGAGGCTTGGTATCAATGAAATTTAAGTTTGAAGTTATTACTATAGAACTATATAATAGACTGACACAACCTGGAAGCTGCCAAAGACAGAAAGCTATCCTTAAAGTTGAACATAAAAGACGGTCTTAGTTATATACGATCCATAAATATGTAATTGAGAAATATAAAATAAACACCGAGAAAGTGCATAAGGAAACGCTAATAAATTAACATTCAAAATATTTACATATTAAAATAAAAACTAAAATAAATCAATAAAGTTATATAAATTGATGCACGATAATCATGTATCTATTAAAAAATCTTCATAATAGTTAAGACAAAAAATATTATAACCAGAGAAGAAGAAACATTTTGTACACTCCAAGATATAAATATATTCATAGGGGAAGAGCGCAAATGCTCCCATTGTCGAAACAAAAGAAAAATTGTGGATTATTTGGCAACTAAATGTGATTTTATGATTTCATTTGTCTACAGAAGAAGACATAATAAGAATATAATATGCATTCTGTGGTAAAATAACTACCACATTATTTAATTTATTATTTCAATTTATCATTTCAATTTATCGTTTCATTTATTTTTTAATCTATTCAGAATTTCTAGAAAAATAAAAGTATAAATTGGCTGACCCCCATATAGCATGGACCGAAGGAGCAAGATGGATAGAACAGATAGAATGGACAGAAGAAGTAACACAAATAAAATACACCGAAGGAGCAACAAAGATATGATTGACAAAGGTAATAAATATTTTAAATCCAATCATTTATCTTATAAATCTATCTCTATAATAGAGAACTACCTAAGTGCTGGACTCCTCCCAGGGAGTCTCACCACACATTCACTTGGAACTAGGTTTAAAATATGAACTGAAAAGCTAAAAAAATTATGAATCACTTGGTACAAAAAATTCTTACAAATGAAAAAGTAAAAATTTAAGTAGATACAAGAATTAATTCGGAAGTGAAAATTTCTAACAATAAACTTGACATATTTGTGCTGGGCAAAGTAAATAATAAAATAACCTTAATGAAGGTAAGTGTAACTAGTATAGACAACTTATACACAGTAGAAAATGAAAAAAAGAGATGGTACGATTTATTAGCATTTAAGATTTGGTAATTTATAAGTGCAGAACAAAAATAATTCCGTTTGTTATAACATGGGATAGATTGAAGATTACATAACATAAACAATAATCAAAGAAAATAGGTCTCTCTCCTAATACTAAAGTTTACATTTCAACTAAAAACTTCAAGAAAACGATGGAGATATCTCTCTGGATAATCAAAGAGGACTTGAAGAAGGTGGTAGTAGAATCGACGACATTGATCTGATGAATACAAGTAATTGGTGTAAAAAGAAGAACTATGGAAAAATAAAAGAAATTTTATTAAAAAATATAAATTTTTGTGTATTTGTAAAATACGAACGGTAAATACAAATTAATAAAAGAAATATTTATATAATCTTCAAAATTTATATGATATACATAAATTAAAAATAAATATCATCTTTAGAAAATAAGCTTTATTGATTTTTTTGTAATAAAATAAACATTATTTAAACTTAAATAAGTAACCTTGTTTATTTTGAACTTTTATTTTCTTTATTTAATTTAAATAATTTTAATAAAAATTTTATAAATGCATAATTTTTTAACTAGAAAATTTATTAATTGTATAATAAAAAAATAAAGTAGATTAATATATATTTTTTATTCTATGTAAATACATTAAATATTTTTAAATTTAAAAAAATTAATTAAAATTAATTTCATGTTTATTTCAATCAATTATAAAACTTTAAAAAAAATTTAATTCAATTCAACTTATATGTTCATATTTTTAAAATTAACAGAAATTTGATATAGTATACATATTATTAATAGTAATCTGCCACAATCTACGAAATAATAGATATCGAAATGAAATATTATAAAACTTATATTGTAGAAAAGATAAGAAAGCTAAAGAGTTTCTTTCCGTTGAAATAGTAGTCACATCTTTTGACAAACTTCAACAAGTGAAGACAGAAAAACCTCAAAAGTATGATCTGTTAGTTATTGAGTTAGGTTTTATACATGAATGTAATACAAGTATTATTTAATTAATGTTGAAATGGGATGGTATAGTCTAAATACCACAAAAAATACAAAAAGACGCTAAATTTTTAACCAAACCGAGGCATATATCCTATCAGTAAACTCTTAAAAAAACCTTAGAGAGTGTATCGTTGAAATACAGTAGAGAAGGCAAAATGATATCGGAAATAAATATCCGAAACGATTATGTACGTTTTAAGCAAATAGTTTTATATGGGATCGCACAATATAATGTAATAATGAAATTAACCCTTTTATAAAAATATTAATTCACAACAATTAATTTTTGCAAAAAATAATGTAAGAAACTTATATACTTTAAAAAAACAGACTAACAATTGTTAAATTAAATAAATTTTTATTATACTTTGCTTTACTCGTCAATTAATACAAAAATATTATTTTTTGTATATCTCACAAAAAAAATATTTATTTTATAATAGTCTTCAGGATATTTACAAATAACTTTATATTGATATTTACCAAACAATTCATAAATAATTTCACACAACATTCTCTTGACTTAAATAAAATATTATTAATATTTAATTGTAAGATTTCAAAAGCATTAAATAACTTTTCATTATAGTGATCAAAAATATTATTAATAACAATATCTCTAATTTCGTTTATTTTTGAAATTTTACGATTTAATTCTTTCAGCTCTTTACTTTCAACTGTAACATTAAAATTTTAAGTATTAGAAGTTCTAACATCTGCTTCACTTTCTTCTTCAGATATTTTAGTATTAAATTTTTCTTTCATGTTTAAATATCTTTCTCTATACTCTTTTTTCAAAAAACTTTTATTTTCATAAAAAGTTTTAATAAATATGAAAAAAACTTCTTTAAATTCAGTTCCTGTTCTTTCAAATTATACTTTAAAAATTAAGTCTAAATTTATAAGTTTTTTCTAAAAATTTTCGATTAAAATAAATACATCTGCATATTTTAAATAATTTATTTTTTGACGTGCATTAAAAAAAATTCACTAAGTATATTTATAATGAGAGATGTCAATTTATATCGGAATTTATTGCATACTAGATCACTTTTATCATTAATTGTCGATAATTCTAGTTCAAATTTATTTTCGGACATTAAATTATCAAAGAACCATTGATTAAACATTCTAAAGATTATATTGAACATAACATATCTTGTATTACATGATTAAAATTCTGTCATACATGAAAAAGATAAACTATAAAAGATTATAAGAGAATTTATTGGATTAAGTATTAAATTTTTTAAATATTTTTTATAAAATCTTAATTTTTAAATTAATTTAAATTTATTAAAAATTAAGTTTTAAAAAATCACTTTTTGTTTTTGTGCAAAGTTTGGATGAGTAATACATAAATATTTTTTAGTTTCTTAAAATATTTAATTATATTAATTACATTTTAATTTATTAAATATCAAAATAAATTCAACAATTTGAAATTTTGTTTCTTTTGCAATCAAACTACCAATAAATAATAAAATAATATTGTTATCTCAAAAAAAATTCATTAATGTTTATTTAAATTACATAAATTTATTTTTATATTTTGTATTTGTAAAATCACATTACTAATAAATTTTAAAATATTTGACTGTTATGACCTTTCATAACAGTTATGAATATTGATTAAAAATTCTAGAAAATTTAAAGTATAAATAAAAATTAGAAAAAAGAGGGGTACGACGACGACGACGAATGAATAACATGAACAACAGAATTAACAAAAACATCAATAAACAATTTAACATAAAAAAACTTTTAATAAAAGCCTTATCGAGCTTTATCTAAAAAATGGGTATGTCCCACATGGACATCACATTGACATGAGTTTAAATTTATTTTATATCGATAAATTAATTTAAATGATTTTATAAAATCAACCTTAAAAAATATAATTTTTTTTATAAAAGATTTTATAAGATTGATCATGTTTTAATCGACATATTGTAATTAAATAATTTTAAAAATATTGAAAATAAAAATTTGATGGTTTTAATTATTTTTAATTTATGATGTAAAAATAAAAATTTATTTTAAGTTTTTATTATTAGTAATAGTAAGAGAACATACAAATATTGAAATAAAAAGTAAATGTATTTTTAAACAATTCATAGATCGTTTAACGAGACTAGAAATAGCTCTCTTAAACGTGCTGCAATTTTGAAAAGTGAAAAAGCAGTGCTTCTCACCTGTCGCTTATAGTAAGTTACCTCAAAATTATGCATGGTCTGGAAGAAAGTCCATTCTTAAAAGATTTATTTGAAACACAAAAATTAAAATTATACAGTGAGATTATTGTCGTAACCCCTAGGCCTACGTCCTTTGGCCAAATAACACTCTACATAGTTTTTTATAAAAATTCTTTTATTATTTTTAAACTCTCTCCTATTCATCATAAACCGTCGCTACTTTATCTATATATATCCCCTTTTCATAAATTTTGTTTATATAATTTTGGGAGGGAAAAATAAATAAAAATTTAAATTAAACGTTTTAAAATAATCAAATGTTAAGAAATGTTGTACATGGGATACCACAATTATAAATACACAAATTATGATAAGTTGTATAAAGCTAGGAATAATGAACTAATAAGCATTAAGGATTAGTCTACATATCTAACAAAGAAAAAAAATTAGGCTAGATCAGAAGCAATTTATTGCTTTCTATAGTATAGAAATATCTTCTGTGGTCAAGTAGGACAATTTACTCACTGTGGAACTCAAAGAAATACAGTTGAATATTTAGCTACAAAGTGCGACTAAATGTTGAGTTTCGATTATGTTAGAAGATACAACGAAGTATTTAAATGCAAACATCTCTTACTATGTAATAAATATGGTTTAAAAATATAGAAAATTAGGTCATACTCTGTACAAGAGGTTGTCTATTGACAACGCCGAGATACGAGTGAATACAAAGATATCATAGATATCAAAGTAAATAATAACAAACCTATATTTTAGTCTAAAATAAGAATAGAAAAGAAATTTCAATTGTTAAGGTCGGTAGTACTAACCCTATCTTTCCCTATTGTAGAGAATGAAAATTAAAATGTACAATCTTTTGCTAATGAATTAAATATTATATATAAATCTAAGGCAAAATTAATCCCCAATGTAATGACATAGACGGTTTAGTAACAACATATTATAAGAGATACATCAAGGAAATTCGAATACAACCATCCTTAAAAACATATATCCGTTTGCTTGTGTTTAAGAAAGTATTTTAAAGTATCTTTCTTGAACAAAGATGAGGATACGATCACGGTGGAGCTGTAGAGAAAGAGGTAGAGTGTACAATGAATAAGGTAGTTTAATATTGTCATAAATATATGAAAGGAAAAAAACTAACCCTATTAATAATAGCCGGGGCAAAATTTTAGACCCTGAATTAGTACAAATAACAATGAATTTGAGAAACTGAAAACACATATATATTAAGTAGTATTCTTTGCATGAGGCTAGTTGAATAAAGAAGATACAATGAATAAAAACTCAAAAAATATGTAAACACTTTAAAAATATCTTATAACGGTGATTAATGTAAAAATTTATATTATTATCAATAGATTATTAAATAAATAATTTTGAATAAACTTATATAAAATTGACAATGATTAAAAAAAATATAATACAAATAAAAATTGATATTTTTCATATTAAGATAACATAAATTATCTATTTTAAAAAAGTCAAAACTTTATATTTTGTAAAATTAATAAAAATAATTTATGCTAAAGTTTCATAAAAAATTTTTAATAATAATAATCTTATTTTTTTAGTGTAAAATTAACAAAATTCATATTAACTTGATATATTAATATTTTATTACATGTGTAAAAATTTATTGAAGCAATCCTTTGTATTAAATTTTAAATATTTGATTATGTTTACACTATAAACTAAAAGCTATCTTTGATTTAAATATGATAATTGAAAATTTTCTTAACCTTTTTTATGATATTCATTAAAAAATAAAATTTTATTGCAATATATAAATTTAAACAAAAAATTTGTTTAAGTCCTATTTAAATTGAATATTTTTTTAAATAACAAAAATCGTGAAATTTGATATACAAGATATATATAATAAAACAATTATTAAAAAATTGATTTAAACCAATGATGAAAAAGAAAAGGTTTTAAAACAACGTATATTATAATTAAAAATTGAACAAAGTAAAGTATATCTCTAGGAGAAACAGTATATTCAGATTAACTGCCACAAGCAATTTAGTTTGAACAAGTTTGGGTATTTAATATGGTTTTATTAGTTTTATTATATTTTTCTGATATATTCTTCACAACCTTTCTTTACTTGCTTTTTTGTAATATAAATCTTTATTTATATTTTTATTATTCTAGAAAATAAAATAAGTTAAAAGAAATAATTAAACAATGTAACATTTATTTTATTACAAAAAAAACATATAAAATTATATTAAGAATTTATAGGCTTAATTTGTTTTTTTTGTAAAGAAAAATGTTAAATTTAAATTAATTTTGTATTCTAATTTAGCATTGTTTTGTAAAAAATCATAACAACATGATAAAATAATAATTTGTTAATAGTAAAGTAATTTGGTTTAGTTTAATTTTTATCAGGTAAGATTTTTAAAATGATAAGTATTAATTTTTTTTTGAAAAAGAAATTCAAATTAAAAAATAAAGAAATTTTCAATTAAAAAATTTAATTTTACTTTATTTTGTTTTTTAATATACGAAAAATTTAAAAAAAATTGAAAATTACCGTATGTTAAATTTTTTAGAAATATAATCTAATACTTGTTGGAGTTATTGGAAGTTTTTTTGGAATATATGCTTGACATCTCTATGGAGGCTTGAAAAGACTTTATAGTCCAAGTGTTCCTCTTCTATTGCTGATATATTCTTACAATCAGATTATTGTTAGAAAACCGTCATATCAAATGAAATTATGTATCTGAAAGATGTAGTAACATGCAAAAGAGTCATTAAATCTAAAACATTTAATGATCTTATTATCTTTTTAATTAGTAATAATTTAAAAAATTAAAAAAAATCATTACTTATATATAATATACTGACAAAAGTTATGATGAATTTTTTACAACCAACAAGTTGAAAACATGCATGCAAATTTGTTTTCCACATTCGAAAGTTCTGTTACTGTTAAAATTTCTAATCTAAATTGTATAATAATACTAAGATTATATCATTCTTGAACGATGTGTATGATCTTAGTAAAAATTCATTTATAATGTATTCATAAAATGATCTATTTTATTTTGTGTTCAGTATGATTATTTTGAATATAATACTTTTGGATAAATCAAAAGCATTTTTTTTTGACTTATTTTAGAATGTCGAAGAAAGGTAACACGTCTTATCAGTATTAACTTTTCTTCTGAATTCAAGTCTTCCTAATGATAATTTAATAATTTTAAGATCACGAAATCAACTTGAAATCTTAATGTTAAGACTTTTAGCAAAGACTATAATTCCATTTAAAACCAGTCTCTCATATAGTTTTTTAAACAAATATCCTACTATTATAAATGTTCTAGTTCCAACTTTATTTACTTAGAGTTTATCAGTTAATTTCAAAACAAACTAAGATTTTGTATATACCCATTAATCAGTTTAAGGTATAATTTATAAGTGTTTGAATAATTTTCAGGCATTGGTTCGCTTATATAAATGCTTCTAAAACTTCTCTTATTGTAATACTAAATCAATTTTATATATTATCCTAGAAATCATAAAATTTCCTAGCTAATCTTCTATTTCCTTAAGATCTTCTAGTATTATATCAAAACCTAGTTAGACAGGTATATCACCTATACTTTCACCTGTGTGATAATTGAGAAGAAGGTTTATAAGTTTATAATACAACTAAGGATTATTTTCTATGTTATCAACCAACTGTTCGTTTATCCTTCTCTCATGTTTATGTTTGTGGTTATTAGTAAATTTAATACCAAAGTTTATTACAACTAACCTTCGCCACAATGCATCATCTACTCGCGTGAAAGAAGGTAAAGTGTTCATCGCGATAATAAACTTGGTTCTTAACTAGAATTTTATCATTGTATTAGAATAAAGTGATCTAATGGTAATTTCATCATTCCACATACTCGCTTAACCACCTCTGACCTCATTTGTTTTCCATTAACTCCGACAAAAATGCTACTTTCTGGTGTCTTAGATCTATTAACACTGGATTAGCATCTCTCTCTAGTCTTTTCGTCGTATGTAAAAAAAATTAGACGAGAGGGACACATAAATTTACCAAACACTAGTGAAAGTAACCTTAACAAAAGACTTTTACCGTTACTACCTGATCCACGAAAAATCACTAACTTGTCTTTAGGGAGTGTGTTATCCAAAAAGTTACCAATACTTTGTATAAATATACTCGTTAGTCTGAATTTATAAAAATAGTACTAAAAATATCATATACTTCTTTTGTATCAGCTGTATAACTATATTCAAATGCAAAATTAATTGTTAAATATTGATTCGAATTGCAATTGTTAAAAGATTTATTAAATAAATCATAAAAACCATCTGTATATGGTAATATACTTAAATTACTATTTAAAATATTTTTAAAATTAACATTATTTAAATGTATCAAACTCGTATATTCAACATACGACAGTGTAGTGTTTGACTCTATCCTACGTAGAAAGGTTGAAGCTAACCTACGATAATTAAGTAACTCGTCATTTGTCTCAAGTTCATTGAAAAGTGGTTCAAAATTTTTTTTAAGCATTTAGCCATAAGTGATTGTGGTATCCTACCACATTTTATAATATTTTTTAAATTTGATTTTTTAGAAAAAATATAATTTTTCTAGAAATAATTTTCTATAAATTAAAATTCCAAAAAGAAGGGTACTCGCGGATGACTACACGGATGAGAGAAAGGAACATAGAGGTAAACAGACCTATTAAAATTTATAATAACAAAAGGGAGTTACACTCATTATCAAACGTAAATAAAACATTTAAATCTAAAATTGTTGTCAGCTCTATA